>JAOTAX010000002.1:36631318-36655267 GCA_025629825.1 Erythroxylum guanchezii
TTGGCATTAATGCAACTGATTCTGGACCTAGGAGACCAGTATGTGATAGTTTAAACTTAATTAATATAAACATTATTTCAAATGTATTTAAACTGAGATTACCTTTGCTGTGTTCTTTTTTTGTGTGCAAACAGCAGCAGGGAGAGGTCAACGAGGAAGGAAGAGAATCTTTAATCCTGCAAGAGCCATGGCTGCAGCAAGAGGAAGAGCAAGGGGAAGGGCTGCACCTTCAGAAGGAGCACAATCAAGTCCCATGCCACAATCTGCTAGAGGAAGAGGAACACCACAAGCTGCCACAGGAAGGGGAACACCACAATCTGCAAGAGGTAGGGGGACAACACAATCTGCAAGGGGGAGGGGAAATTCTGTTAGAGGTAGAGGAATGCCATCATTTACAGCCCCAAGAGCTTTTGCTTCACAGCCAGAAGTTGCTAGATCTACACCTACACAGGCTTCTGCAACAGTTCATACCTCAGCTTCACAACCACCATCTGTGCCTGCAAGAACTGGTAGCCCAATGGTAAGAGGCGTGGGTCTTGTATCCAACAAAACCCTGAGGTCCTGGGTTCGACTCCCGCATTCCCCACAAAGGGCTAGGGATCACCTTGCGCACCAGAGGGGACAAAACCTTGGGGCAGGCTCACCCAAACCAAAAAGGCGCCTTGAGGTCTTGTGGAAGAGGCGAGCATGTGGAAGCTATAAAACCTTGAGGTCTTGTGTTCGAATCCTGAAAAGGGATTCCCAGACCAAAGAGGACAGTACTAATTGTGTGGGCCGCGGGGGTATGCTGGGGCTTATGGCTGGGCCTGTTTCCCCAGGTACCAAATCCCGGACCCAACATCGACTCTCCGCCAATCCAACCCTCCCCGTCCGCTACAGCGTCACCATTCATCCCTGCGTCATCCAGTGGCCCGTCTTCTTCCATTCCGGTTGCCCCTCCCCTCGTTTCTCCCTTTCCGGCTACGGATTCCAGTCACACACTGGTTTCTCGCCCAGTCCGCATACGCCGTCCTACCACAAAATATTTTAACTCTGATTTTGTGACTGATCATCCCTCAGTTAATATTGTCACTAAACATCCTCCTCCCTTACCTCATGAGCCCAAAACTATTGCTCAAGCTCTCAAGGATACTCGTTAGCGGAATGCGATGGATGACGAGTATCAGGCTTTACTTCGAAATCAGACATGGGAGTTGGTCCCACGCCCTTCTCAACGGCCAATAGGATGTAAGTGGGTATTCCGAGTCAAACGAAAGGCTGATGGAACGATCGATCGATACAAGGCCAGGCTTGTTGCTAAAGGTTTTCTTCAAGAGGCAGGACGAGACTATTTTGAGACCTTTAGTCCAGTGATGAAACCAGTGACTATCCGACTTGTTCTCAGTATTGCTTTGGCCAATCACTGGCCACTCAGACAACTTGATGTGAATAACGCCTTTTTACATGGCAGGTTGCAGGAACAGGTTTTCATGGAGCAACCCCCGGGTTTTGTTCATCCAGACCTTCCTAATCATGTTTGCAGGTTGTCTAAGGCTCTGTATGGCCTTAAACAGGCTCCTCGTGCCTGGTATGAAGCTCTCTCTCGTTTTCTCCTCACTTCGGGTTTTGTGAAATCTCACTCGGATTCATCTCTGTTCATTTATCATCGGGATGGTGTACTTGCCTATTTTTTAGTGTATGTGGATGACATAATACTGACTGGCAGCTCATCTGGTTTTTTGGATCGGTTTGTGCACGCCTTGGCTACCGAATTTTCTTTGAAAGATTTAGGACCCTTGAGTCATTTCTTGGGTGTTGAGGTTATCCCTACGAAGACGGGTCTTTTCTTATCTCAATCGCAGTATATCTTGGATATTCTTGCTGATGCAGCCATGACTGGTGCAAAGGAAATTGCAACACCTATGGTTGCGGATTCTATTCACGTCTCCCCCGCCTCCACCATGGTTGTCGATGCTACAACTTATCGTCGTCTCCTTGGCCGACTACAGTACCTCTCGTTGACTCGTCCGGATGTCTCGTTCGTGGTAAATAAACTGGCTCAAGTCATGCATGCCCCAATGGATGCTCATTGGCTGGCTCTCAAACGAGTTTTTGCGCTACCTTAAGGGCACTATATTTCATGGTTTATTTTTGTCCAAGCATGTACCTATGTCTCTCACAGCTTTCTCCGATGCTGATTGGGGTGGCATCACGGAGGGGGGTCGATCTACAACTGCTTATGTTCTTTATCTTGTCCCTAACATTATCTCCTGGAAGTCTATCCGGCAGAAAAGTGTGTCTCGTTCTTCCACAGAAGCAGAGTACCGTGCTCTGGCTAATGCAGCGGCTGAACTCCAGTGGGTTCAGAACCTTCTCTCTGAGCTTCGTATTTCGATCACGAAGCCCCCTATACTACATTGTGATAATCTAAGTGCTCTTCATGTTTGCAAAAATCCTGTTTTTCACTCTCGCATGAAGCACATTGCTTTGGATTATTTTTTCGTTCGTGAGTTAGTTGCCGCTGACAGACTGAGAGTTGCTCATGTTCGCTCCACTGATCAAATCGCCGATGTGCTTACTAAGCCTCTGCCTCGGGTATTGTTCACCAGGTTTCGTTCCAAGATTGGCGTATCCGACGGATCCTCCATCTTGCGGGGGCGTGTAAAGGATAATTAATATATTTCCTTAATTACTTCTCTAATTGAGGAAATGGCGTGTAACTCTCCTAGGAATTAGGCTAATATTGTGGTTTCTTTAAATACCTTTTGACTGTATTCTCCTATAAATGTAACTCTTGTAAATCATGTAAATGATGAAATATTCATTCTCTATATGGAGGGTGCTGGCTGTCGACCATATATAATTCCTCGAGGTAATTATGCGCTAATCTCCTGATGCTCGTTGTATATGAAATCACATTTCCATGATCATCTTGCAAGGAAGTACTCCGCGCTTGACGTTGTCTAGCCATTGTGATTGCATGATAAAACTTGGTATTCCTTTCTCCCCGGCCTAACCACTGGCTTTTGGATCTTTGGTGCCAAAAGACTTCTTCTTAGTAAAGGACTTGCTCCAACTCGGATCGTAGATATTCCTCCAGCTCCCGAAGAGAGGTCGAGTTTGTGTCTTCTAATTGCTTTTTTATGCCTTCGAGTCTAGCCATGGGTCTCTTTTTGCGGTAGAAAATGTTGCCAAACGTGATAGTATTCCAAAATTGTAATCTTTCCGAGAAACTTCTGATCGCACCACTAAATCAGAGCTGGAAGGGTTCCAATTCGTAGCTACAAATCGATCAAAGCAGTTATGAGTAAGCCAAACTGACTGAAATTTAAAGGGCATAATTGTCGAAGTTGAATGTGTGCTGTTCTTAAGAGTTATTAAAGGAGGTCGATGATCAGATTTCAGGAACAAAAGTTGAGAGACTTTGGTGTTATGGAATGCGGAATGCCACGAATTGGAGCAAAAGGCACGGTTTAATCTAGCGAGAATTTGTCCTCTTCGCCAAGTGAATCTTGGCCCTGAAAATCCCAGATCCTGAAGATGATAACTGTGCACACAATCTCTAAATTTAGAATTGACGATTGGTTGGAGATGTGAGCCTCCATGTTTTTCCTAGCTTTCAAATTTGGCATTGAAGTCCCCACCCAACAACCAAGAGTTAGAGGTGATCCTAGCAATTTTCCTCAAATATTGCCATAAATAATTTTGTAACGAATACGTTGAGCTGGCATAAATGGCCGTGAAGTCAAATAACAGTTAGTCTCATTCAATACTGGCATGCACAAATTGACGGTGAGCTAACAGAATTCGGACCACAATATCATCATTCCAAAGTAGCCAGATACCTTCCGAATAACCTTCGGCTTCCACCCTTTAGGAATGGGCAAAACCCAAACTCCGGATAACCTTCAGCGCACATACCCCACTTATGCGTGGCTCCACCAAAACAACAAGAATTGGTTTATGGATTCGAATATAGTTCTTGATGATGGGCTTGAAGGTCTTCCCTCCAGCCCCTTGACAGTTCCATATGAATATCGACATAACCACAGACCAGGAGGGAAAATTTATTCTGCAAGAGAGTTGACTGCATTATCAGTCGGCTCCCGTCGCTGGTCTGTCTTATGATCCTGTGGAATCTCCTCCATCTGAGTATCGGAATCAATATGAGTTTCATTTGCGTTCGGAGAGTCTTTTCCCGGATTCGGGGGTTGCGATGGGTGTATCATGTATTTTTTACTAATCAATGTCGAGGTTGTAGGAGATAATCGTCAACGGGGTCCTGCTCCATGTCCCCATGACCCAATTCCTCCTGTGTGGGGAGAGTGATATTTTGATCTTGTAGTATCACTTCCGCATAGGAGGGGATCGATAGGGCCACGTGATTTGTTATTGGGCTTTGAGTGACTTGTGCTGTGGGTTGTGTAGTCTGCAAGGGAGAAACCTGCCTATTGCAGTCCATGGGCTGAATGGGAAGGGAGACTTGTTGGGCCTTGGCCTGACGTTGGGTGGAAGCTGATGGCGTCGTATTGACGCTATGTATAGAAGACCCAGTCCGCCCATTAAACGACGAGCGTTTCTACCTCATCTCCCTAATCGACGCATGGTTTAGGGATTTCTCCCTCCCTTGATTCGAACCCGATGTAGTATGGGTTGCGGATTGGTGATTCACTTTTGCTGTTGGAGGATGGTCTGTACTGGAGACCAACGGATTGATTTCTGACAAGGCCGAGTACCTCGAGCCCTGCAACCCCACGTGGGAGGAGTTGGTGTTCATGTCATTTCGGTTTGCCTTTGGGGAGCGTGGCAGTCAGCGAGGGCGATGCTATACCTGCATCCAGAGTCCGAAATCCACTTGTCGGTGGTCTCTAGTGGAAGATTCCCCACAGTTGTCGGGGTTGTTGGTCGTCGGCTGTCCATCGGTGTTGGGCGTTTTGTCTAGTTGCTCGCGCGGACGTGTGGGGTGGGTCGGTGCGTCACGGCCCACCAATCCGTAGGCGAAGCAGATTTGGGGCAGACCCTCGTACGCCACCTTGATGTGTTCATCATCTAACTCAACGATGGATCGGAAAGGTTAGCAGAGGTCGATGTTGACAGCCACTTGGGCCAATTTACCTCTGTGAGCTTATTGTGTGTTGCTATCGATTTAAATCTGCGTCCCACTAAATTGCCGAGAGCGGTGAGATTGAGGGATGGTACCTAGCTACGGAGAGTTCTAGGAAATGCACCCAAGAGACAATGTGCGTAAATTTTCCAGTCGAAGGTCAAAAATCCGGTACCATGGTTGAACGGAGAGGGTGTGGACTGAAATTATCCATGGACCTTGTGTGAGGGTTTGCGCATAATCCTCCTCTTCCACGAAGTTTATGATGTAAAAATCATTGTCTAAATCGACAATTTTCATAGGGCCTTTAAGTTTTCACATTGTTAGTAATCTGGATTTGAGCATGTTAAAACGCAGTTTTTGTCCTAGTAGTTTAACCATAACAACATTTGCCCAAGCTTTGTCTAACTTGCTTTTCAAATTGTTGGATAGTTCTAGACCCATTCCGAATTCTCCTTGTATGAAAGAAATATCTCCCTCGGCAATTTCAATTAGGCCCTCTTCAGGCCATTCTATTTCCTTTGCACTACTGCCAAGGTTGGAATGGTCTATGACCACCGCACTGTAGCTTGGTTGGCTATTCTGTTCAACAGGTGCAAGAGGAGAGGGTCTTTATCTCTTTCTCATATTTGGACTCTTTTTGCAGCGTGTCCATTGGAATCCGGTGAGTTGAGAGCATTTTGCATAGTTGAGAGCGTTTTGAGTGAGGTGGATGAAAGGTATAATGAATTGGTTGTAAATGAATCTAATACACACACACATATATATGTAGTCCACTAATCCACTTGCCTAAATCTCACTAGGAATGTTTTCATTATGCTTGGTTCTTTGAACAGTGGACAAGAAAGCTCCTCCCTTCTTGTCCTGTTATTTCAAGACAGGCTAACGCAGTGCTAATGTAAGGCTTTCATAGTACAACCGTCAAAAGATGTCAGGAAGGGATCGATATCTTTCCAATTACTTTCGCGTCTTTTACGCATATGTAGTAGTTATTGTTGGCCATATCTTCTCAAACCCTTTCACATCGAAGAAACCCCGTTCAATACTAGTACCAATGGATTTCCGATTCACCCACCCTCGTACACCAATCAACTGCATCACAATGCATCCCTGGGGCAACAAACAACTGTACACCTCAAATTGCGTAGCGGTTCTTTGCAGCTCTGCCATTTTTCTGTGCATCCTCCTGAGTGAACATAACAGAAAAGAAGAAAGCATGCAAGTCAACTACACTTTGTGGTACACAATTCAAGGCAAAACATTAAACAGCAACAAACAGATAATCCTTACATGGAACATAAATCTCATCGGCTCATTGCAATTGAGAAACTCCTTCCATTGCCTTCCAATGCTCAACTGCAAAAGTACAATTATCAAAAAATTGCCTTCACGAAGATGAATATGTGGGAACAAATGAATTCATTCATATTCTAGAACAAGTGCCCTCAACAATTTGGATGAGGATCAGACACGACATTCTGCTCATTGCTCCACAAGTTAATTGGTAACAATGACTAGTTTGTGCAATTAAAACAAACACCACTAGATCTTTCCAACTAATTTCACGACGTGATGCAGATGTCTGAACGCATCAAGATATAAAAAGATTGCAGGTATAATAGCAAGACATAATCTGGTGACGTTTAGTAAGTAGTGTGATTCCCCATCTGGGTTCTTTTTTTTCCCCTCTGTTAAAGGGGAGGGGATGGGCACAGCAATGCTGCAAAGTACAACATAACAAGCAAGTAATCCAAAGTTAACCAATCTCAAAATTTCATCTTTATGAAAATATCAAAAGAACAAAAAGGTTCACACTATTGCGAACTGAGTAATCAACATCAGCAGTGAGATGCAAACTGTTCAATAGATGTTTGTAGCATTAAAACTTTTTCTTTGTCATAAGAAAAAGTACAGTTACCTGAGCAGCTTCATTTGAAGCATTCTTAGTCCAAAGAGTTATCTTATCTTGTCTACCTCTAACACTGACAACTGCACCGCATATTTCATCTCCATAATCAAACTGTTCCCCGATCATTGCCAGCAACTGACAAAAATAAATAATAAAATAATTAGCCAATTAAAAAGCTTATAGGGTTTGTAGTAGCACATAAGAAGTATCGAAGCATACCGTATATAACCAACAGTTATCACACTTCTCTTTTTGAAAGGTCAGAGTCCACTTTCCTCCATCAGCACAAACAGGGTCCTCCCATTTTGGCTCAATATTATATTTGAAGCAGTGAAAATCTGCTGGCGCAGGGAGCTTGCTGGGGTGAGGGATATTATTGTAAACACTGAGAGTGGGAACAAAATACTCGGTAGATTGTCAATCAGTGCCAAAAAAATGAAAAAGGAAAAAAGAGTAGATAATCAACATTCATCATTTGAAATGCCACAACACAAGTATCAGAACTCAACTGACTGATCAAAGCCATTCACATGAAAATGCCAATTGTACTACGAACAGGTTAGTCAGATTTGTATCTAGGTAGTTGTAAGAAACATAGTGGTAAAATAAACAACGAAGTCGTAAAAATTTCAGTCTTCATATGAAAAACATTGAGGCTAAAATACATTAATCCTAGCTATTCAATCTCAACCAAAAGAACATAAAGGAAGCACTAATGAGAGGATTTCCATCCACTGGATCTCCCTTGATTCGCATCCCAATTAAAAAAAAAAAAAGAGCCTAAAAGTTAGTCTGAAACCAACAACCCACAAGAAATGTCTAGTTCTTTCGTTCACGACAAAGCCTTCTGGCCATCAATGCAAAGAGAGCATAAACTTCAACCTTGTAATATGCATACAAAAAGGTTATAACTTATAATCACTATCCCCCTTGCCTTAGCTACTTCCAACAATGCATATAATCATCATCATCCAAACACAAAAAGATCGACTAAACAATAAAAGAATAAAAAAGAACAAGAAAGAAAGGGTCTTGAAGATCTCGACCTCCAGAACTCTTCTGCAGTTGAGAAAGTATAAATTGAACGCATGGAGCTTCCCCAAGTGGCTCGCTTGGACTTGGCCCTTCTGTTGTTGAACCAGAAGGTCCATCGGTGCTCAAGCGGGTACTGCTCGTGCGCTAATTTCTTGCTCCCCGACTCATCCTCTCCTACGATCTGGCTCGGATTACGGGTTAGAGAAGCTTTTTCGGTCGTCGATAATTTTTGTGCCTCCTCCACTGTCGTCATCTTCCTGATTTTTAGCTTGAGTTTTCATGTTTTGCTACTTAAAACGAAAATAGATACGGTGGGTCGCACACGTGGCAATACAAGAATAATAATATTTTTAATTAAAATGGTATTAATAACAAGGTTATAATGGAAACTTCCCAACGTTAATAATAATGAGCAATTTCCCACGTCAATAAATTTTTGTTTATTTTTTATATTTATTTCCTAATTTGTGGTTATGAATTTCTCTATTCCTTACATGAGTTTGAGTTTCGGAATCAGCATCTCTATTAGTTAGAGATAAAACCGTATACTACTAAATTTTTTTAGACTTACATTTTAATATAATTTTTACTAGATTGTTATTACTGTTGTTGTCGTTGTTTACTTAGATTAGAGTGGCTGAAAGTAACTGTAATAATCTGGGATATTTTCTAGTAGGTCTCCCCTTTAGTTCGATTAAGATGACCTTATGTTAAACTAAGAGAAATTCCAATTAGTACTTTCATTATAACAAAATATAATTACTACTAATGAGTTTACTATTTTGATAAAAAGTAATATAAGAACAAAATAAAGTTAAACTCAAGAAATAGCTTATAAAGTTGATAAAGAGAACTTAAAGTTTATAACTATTGAAATGAAAATCAAACCAATAACAAAAGAAAATCATAGCTTATCAAGGTCATTCTTTAGTTTGTAATATTAATTGCAATCACACTTTGTTGATTTCATGCTTTAAAAGGCTCTACATGTATAAACATTTTATTTGACTTTATTACATGAGTCTTTACATTCATTAAGAGACATTGAAGCTTTTGGTTTTAATAGTAAAATCTCTTGATCTTTTAAACACTCTCTAGATAACATTCTGGAAAGTGTTTAAATTATAATTGGATTAAACAAATTTATTTTGAGCATTTGAAGTTGTTAAAATCAATGTGTTGTATTGGTCAACCAATATGCCTACTGATCGACTACTATTCCAACAACTAGTGAATCTGATGCTTTTAATACATAATGGTCGACCAATGCATTATATATAGCCATTCTAATGGCTAGTTCTTGACTCCAACAGCTAGTAGGAGTCCCACCAAAACACTATAAATAGGTGTTTTTCTTATTGGTTTTAGCATTAAGAAGGTTTTGGGTGTTGTGCATACACATTTTAAAGTGTTTTTCAATCATTCAAGCATCATTGTCTCGTATTAACGTGAGTGAGTCATTTTAGAGTTATCAAGTGATAACGTGAGGAACTTTTAGTTGCAATGTTTAGTTGCAATATTTTAGTGGTAATCTAAATGAGATTGAGGTTCCTTTTCATTTTAGAAGAAGGTTGTAAGAAGGTTCCTCTTACCAAAAAAGATTATACAAAAGTTATTCTTCGCTTTGAAAGAAAAAGTATAGTGAAATTTTAAGAAGAGTTTTGGGAGTAGACATAGCCAAGGGTTGTTTGCCAAATCACTATAAATCAATTTGCATTCTCTTTTCTATCTTCTTTAACTAATTTATTGCTCAATTATTTAATTGATTTATATTAAATAATTTAATCATCCTTTTTTACATTGTTTGTTGTTAATTGAGTACATCAGTTAGAAAAGTTGTTAAAGTTTTTAAACAACCAATTAGCCCTCTTTTAGGTACCATTAGGAACTAACAAGTGGTATTAGGTTATCATTTCTCACGAAATCCTATAATAAATATTATAATGGAATATTTAGGAGCATCATTATCATTATTTAACTAAGAGTGATAAAGCATTAGTAGAATACCTCTGTTTGATGACATTGGTTACCTTTATTGAAAAACTAGGATGGATTCTTCCTAATGGCTGAAAGTGTAGACCAACGAAATATAATTTCAAAAGTTACCCAAATTAAAGGAAGAATGGAAACCTCAAAATAAGAGATTAGCTTCCTTGAATAGTAAAGCCATACACATTCTTTTCTATGCATTAGGTAGAAATAAATTTAATAAGGCCTCTATGTTTGAAACAATTCATAAATTTTGTCATAATCTAGAAGTCACTCATGAAGAAAAAAACCAAGTTAAGGAGCACAAAATTAGTATGCTAACTCACCAATATGAATTGCTTCAAATGAAAAATGATGAAAGCATTTTTAATATGCATATTAGATTTATTGATATTATCAATGCACTCAGGGGTCTTGGAAAAACCTACAGTAACATTAAAATGGTAGGGGAGTTGTATAGGTCTATGAAAAATATAGGAAGCTAAGGTGACAACCATACAAGAAGCCAAGGATCTAATAATGCTACCATTATAAGAACTTATTGGGTTTCTTCTCACTTATGCAATGAGGCTCCAAGAGACATAAAAGAAGTGACGCCCCTAAAGAAAAAGAATTTAGCATTTAAAGCCTCTAAAGAAAAATCAAGTAAAGAGGAAGAGACATCAACTAGTGAAAGCAATAAAGAAGGCATTGGCTTAATCATTAGAAAATTCAAGAAGTTATTAAAGAAGAAATTCTCCAAAAGAAAGAAATTCAAGGAAGATAAAAATTATTAAATGTATAAATCTTCTAACATTACTTGTTTTAAATGTAGAAAACTCAACCACATAAAGTTATAATATCCTGTACTTAAAGATAATGAGAAATATAAAAGAAATTATAAGGAGAAGAAGGACAAGAAGAAAGCATTTAAAGCATCAACTTATGATGATATAAGCACTTTTGAAGGCGAGAATTCGAAAAAAAAGAGATAGCTCATAAGTGTTTCACTGCTATGGAAAATAATGAGATGACATCCAACCATAATTCTTGTGATAATGATAGTGATGTTGATTTGACATATGATGAATTGGTTAAAAGTCTAAAAATTATGGGTAAAAAAGAAGAAATTATCTTTAAAATTCAAAGTTGTTAAAAAAAAATTGGATGCATACATGAATTAGAATGGAAAGATAAAAAAATTGCATAACATTAAAGCATCCACAAATGTGATTTTTGACGACAATAATGACTTAAATGCATTAAGGTATGTGAAAAAGACATTGAAAAAAGAGGTAGATTCTATCAAAGACTCATTATCTAATTTTACTAAAATGAGTGAAAAACTAGAAAGCATACTAGGAGCTCAAATGACTTCCAATGATAGGCACGAAATATGATACAATCACGGAAGTTAAAGAGATTTTAAAACCACTTTTATCAAAGAAAAATATTTGTGTAGTAAAGAACCATTGCCTAATGTGACAAATGAGTATGGAGCATCCATATCCAAGCATATGCATTCCACATCCACTAGGAATATTCTAAAAGCAAGTCTCATACTTTCATATATGCTCCATAACCTAGACATATTGTTAAATACCCTCAAGGAAAAATAGTTATAATTTTAACATGCAAACTCACTCGCAGCCCTTAGACCACAAAGAACCATGCATAAAGCTTCCATTTGTAGTATGCATTATACATATGATTATAGAACACTTCATTATTCTAGGAGATAACAACTTTAATGTCTAAAGGAAGATTCTATATTATGTATACATATAAAGAGGTCCGAGAGATGCATATATGCATCATCATCACTTATATAACATATTATGTCCTTTTTTGGTAAGGTTGGACATGTTGAAAGATTTTGTCTTGTCAAACAACTGACGACAAACAAACTCTTGAAAGTCTAGGTTGAAAAGAAGAAATAATCTAATAACCAAGGAATCAAGTTTATTTGGGTTCTTAAAACACATTGATTGCTTTGTTTTATGAGATTTATATAAAAGAAGAGCAAATAGTATGTAGTTATTAAATTGAGCATTATTTTTTGAACAATTTATATTTTTTAATCTTGATGAATCTAACCTTCTTGCCTTCAAGAAAGTCTTAAAAGATGTTGTAGGTATGTAAAATTTAACTCCTAAAATTAACTATCACGACTTTTCAAATTGTCGAACCAAGTGAGAAACATGAGATGCCACTAATATATTGAGAATTTGAGAAGAATCTTCATTCAAATCTCATAAGTAATGTTTAACATAAGGTAATTATTAGTTCATAGTTTAGAAATATATGATAACTTACGTTTATTTGTCAATTTGAGTATAAATCCTCGATGATGATTATTTGGGTTTGAATTATGAATAAGACGTTTAATAATTGTTTTAAACTGTGAACTTTAGTCTTAAAATTAGAGTCTATATACAAAATCAGGTTACTAAATTGGAATTCACATTAATTGAGCAATTATTTCTCTAATATTTTGAATAAGGATAAACCTTGTACAATTAGAAGAGAATTAGATATCTTTGACATAAATTCTATATGATAAAGATATTTTTGATTGGTTTCATATGTTTGAAGTCTCTTTTAAGGTTTTCGATAATTCATGATTGATATTTACATGACTCATTAAGTGTTTTGATCTTTAAATTTGAGTTTTAAACTTGCTTTTTAGCTTTCCAAAACCTACTATAGTCAACCAATACCTTAGTGTGGCCAACCAGGAAACCAATACTACATTTTATGCCCTTCTAATGGGTTTATTCTTTGTTTGGTCGCCCAATTACTCACACTAGTCATCCAATGTCTTCAAGTAGTGGACCAATGTTCTTTTTCTAAGAAACTTTACAGCTCCAATAAGTTTGTTTATGGTCTGGTAGATTATATGGATCCTTTAGTGGTTAACCAATGTCCCTAATTTTGAGACTTCTTTTCTTTTTCGAATGTTTATGGAGAGTTTGGTTGCACTTACTGGTTAACTAGATATCTTCATTGGTCGACCAATATATTCCACTAGTTAACCAGTAGATTGTTTTTTTTTAAATTAAACCATTTTTAACCATTTCTCTACTGGTCGCTCTTTCTTTTCTCTGAAACACGAACACTAGTCAACCAATCGAGTTATATGGTTGACTAGTCCCCCTATTTTTAGTCTCGCCTTCTCCTTTTTTCTTCTATTCTTATAAATTTTGTTTATATCTTTGTAAAACCAAAAACAATTCGCTCTTTTCCTTGAAAAACATCATCTCCCAACACATAAAAATGTTATTAGATTGCATCATATTGAAAAATTGTCATTCTTGAATTTCATATTTGGTATTTTCAAAATTTTCTTAATTAAGAATTATTTTTTAAAATTGACGCCTTCATAATATAATTGTAAAAGTAGTTAAGGTTGTTTCCCTTTTAATTATATCGATTCATCTTTAATTTTGTTCAATTTTGGTATTTTAGGAATTTTTTCACATTTCTATTTTTGAAATTTTGGGGCTTTCAAAAATATATATTCTTTTATGAAATTGATTATTGGATATTGTAATTATGCTTTTATTTGTTACAGTTTTAACTTCTAATTTTAATAAAACTTGCCCTTAGTGCTTTAATTAAATCTTTTAACTTAGGTACAATACTGAAATTGGGGGATTTTTCAAATTGGAAACAATTAGAGACATTTCTATCAAAACTAACCTTTTTAGGACTCCTTAAATATTTAATAACATTCTTCAGTGAGAAATTTTATCATTCTAATCAAATATATTTTGATTATTTCTACTAAGTTAGTTTGGAGCATGATAGTTTACATTTTGCATGTTTAGATAATGATTTCTTTTTGATAATTCCAAAAAGGGGGAGAAAGATTAGTAACATTAGATTTTTTTTTTGCTTTGGGGGGGTTGGGGTGACGTTCATAGGGAGTGATGAAATTTAAGGGAGTGATTGTTTTTCATTTTTGTATTTCTTACACTTTATATGAATAGCAAAACCTTTTGATCTTCCAAACACTCCTTAAGGAAAATTATGGGAAGTATTTAAGTCATAATTGGATTAAACAAACTAGTTTTAAACATTTGAAGTTTTAAAATCATGTTTATAGGGTGATTGGTCAACCAATATAGGTTAAAGTTATTAAATTTGATATACCATGAGTTTTCTATAACATTGGTGGATTTACTATGCCTACTGTCGACTAGTGTTCCAATGATTAATGAATCTAGATCTTTTAATGCATACTAGTTAACTAGTGCATTGTATATAACTGTTATAACAATTAATTCTTGGCTCTAACAACTAGTAGAGGTCCTAAAACATTATAAATACTTGTTTTATCATTTGTTTAACATCAAGAACATTTTGAGTGTTGTACACACACATTTTAAAGTATTTTTCAATCATTTGAGCATCATTATCTTATATTTGTGTGTGGGAGCCATTTTGGATTACCAAGTTATAAAGTGAGGAACTTTAAGTTGTAATATTTTGTTTGGAGAATATGTTATTATAGTTGAGAGTGATTCAAGCGAGATTGAGGTTCCTTTTTACCTTGTGATAAGATTATAAGAAAGGTTCCTCTTTACCAAGAAAGATTGTGCAAATGTTACTCTTCGCCTTGAAAGAAGAAGTATAGTAGAATTCTAAGAAGAGTCTAAGGAGTGGACGTAAACAAGGGTTGTCTGTTAAACTACTATAAATTGGTTTATATTCTCTCTTCCCTATCATCTTTAATTTATTATTCAATTATTTAATTGATTTATATTAAACAATTTTTTATCCTTATTTACACTATTTGTTATTAATTAAGTATATTAGTTAGAAAAGTTGTTAAATTGTTTGAATACCTAATTCACCCCCTCTTAGGTACCATTAGGGACTAAAATCTTATATTAACCATATGTGAGAAAGTTAGGAGATTTTACGGGACATTATGTCTTAGATAGTTAATGTTTTGAATATTACACAATGAGCATATATTAAAGTTAGTGAGGCTAAGGTGTTTAGACTTCATCAAAAGTTCAAAGGTAATGAACACCAAATTGTTATCCATCGAGTACTTGACAAGGTAAAGGATGTGTGCACTAAGGAAACTTTTAAACTAAAGTTTAAGTTGTATGTACTAAGTACTTTTTATGCCCTAACACAGGAATTATGGTATCATCACACATTTGTTTAATACTATAGCATAAGTTGAAGATTGGAGCAACTTAATTAGAGGTATTCCATTCTCAACCCTCTTTCAAAGAATGCTCATGGATTACATAAAGTTATTAAGGAGAAAGATATTGCACCTTGCACTTGGATGTGTTATAGTCTTAATAGTAAGTTAACTTTTTTTAATTACAAATATATTGTTCATATAATTGACTTTATTAATTTTGTGTGTGCATATTTTAGCTAGATAGTTTATGTATGAATTATCCATTCAAGCAAGGAAAGATTTCAATGGTCACAACCTAGGATGATAACAATATCAATGAGGAATTAAAGGCTAATAGAGTGTCTCTGTATGATTATGAGAAATTAAAGGTGATGTTGTTTCACAACAATTTTTGTAGCATTTGAAAATATTATAATCCTTGAATAAATTGGACCAATTACTCTGCTATTCTTAGATATGGAGGCTAAAATATAATAAGGAACACCCTACAAATAACATGGTGGCTCGGAGGAGACCAAGAAAGTTTTGATTAAGGCAGTTGTTATTTTTTCTATCTAGCTTTCCTATAATTTTTATTGTATGTGTGGATTTTTTTTATAGTTAAGTTAAATTACAGGCAACATAAGAAGCTGAAAGAGGAACTTTTTATTTCTGTTGTATTGTAAGATTACATGACTGTATGTATATATACAAAAACAAAGGACACTTGCGGCGACCAATCATATGTACACGATATTGCTTTTTCTTGTTACAACAGAATTCATTTTTGGCAGGATGTAGAACTCTCGAGAATATTTCCTGCTTCTAGAATATACTTGTATTTGGGTTTGTGAAGCTCACTGTTATTTTGATCTGGGCTCGTATGCTTTTTATTATCTCTCAAATCCCCTCTCAAACTCAACTCCTGTGAAGACAAGAGATTGAGTTTTGTACAGAGAGATGATTGTCTTAATGCAGTCATTGGTTTTGTGAACAAATCTGCTAGCTGATCATCAAAGGCGACATACTTGACTTCAATAATTCCATCTGCAATTCTATCCCGTAAGAAGTGCACATCGATTTTGATATGCTTTGTTCGTGCATGGAAGACCGGGTTTTGTGCGAGAGCTCAACCACCATTGTTATCACACCACAAGGTGGGCCTATGTGAAGGAGAGAAACCAATTTCCCGAAGAAAAGAAGTTAGCCAAATAACTTCCGTTGATAATTGTGATAACGTGCGATATTCTGCTTCTGTACTGGATTTAGCTACCTCCTGTTGTTTCTTAGAGTTCCAGTAGATGAGATTCCCCCCTAGGAAGACGCATCCTCCAGAAGTCGACTTCCGTTCATCAATGGAGCTTGCCCAATCAGAGTCACAATATGCATTGATTTGGAAAGGAAGGTGGGAAGGTTTAAACAGCAATCCATAGTCAGCTGTGCCACGTAAGTAACACAAAACCCTTTTTAGAGCAATCCAATGGGCTTGAAGAGGATGAGCTTGAAACTGACTTAATTTATTAACTATGTAACAAATATCAGGACGAGTGTGACACAGTTATTGAAGACCTCCAAGAAGACTTCGATACAAAGATGGATTATAAAATAGAGTTCCATCATAAAGAGATAGTTGTTGTTTTAATTGGAGGACCCGTACCATGGAAGTTTGCGCATATAGCTTCTCAAGGAGTTGCCATGTCTCACGTGATGTAGTACAGTGATTCACGAGACCAATAACTTCCTCACCGATGGTAGAGAAAAGCCAACACAACAGCAATTGATCAGATTTCCGCCAGACACGATATGTAGGGTTGGGAGTGGGAGATGAAGAATAATCAGAAATAAACTGATCTGGAATTATGTAAGTTGATGAGATGTAATCTTCTAGATCCAATGCTCTTATAGCTATTATGACTTGTGCTTTCCAATTCACATAGTTTTTCCGATCAAGCTTGATAGGGAGGTTGAAATTCAAAGTTTTGGCTAAAGTAGAAAAATTAACTGTGTTTTCAAGTGAAGAGGTAGACAGGTTATGAGCAGTTGAAGAAGAAGAAGAAGAATCAACCATTTTGACGTATGTCTCTATGGCTCTAATACCATGAAAGAAGAACTTTTTATTTCTATTGTATTGTAAGATTACATGACTGTATGTATATTTACAAAAACAAAGGACACTTGCGGCAACCAATCATCTGTACACGATATTGTTTTTTCTTGTTACAACAGAATTTTGTTTTTGGCAGGATGTGGAACTCTCGGGAATATTCCTACTTCTAGAATATACTTGTATTTGGGCTTGTGAAGCTCACTGTTGTTTTGATCTGGGCTCGTATGCTTTTTGTTATCTCTCACAGAAGCCTCAAGGAGTGAATACATTCCAATAATATAGAAGAAGGGACAAAAAAAGTAGTCATGATGTGCCAGAAGACAATGATGATGGAGAAGAAGGAAACAAAAAAACAATCCCAAGGCGAAAAGAGACACCCATAATAAAAAGAAGTGGTTGAAGCAAAGGTATAATTTGAGTAATTCCTTCATTATGTTCAGAAGCTTGATCAAATGATTTTTGACTATGTACTTGAAATGTAGATTATTAATAATGTTTAGGGACATAAGAAGATGCCTATGTCTGATGACAATGCAATGACAAGATAGAAGCCAATAAAGACATGACCACTATGAATAAGGAGGTAAGAGTAATAAAAACTAATTGAATGGTATTGCAATTATCCTAATGAAGTTTATGATACAAATTTTAACATGTAGGGAAGGAGAAACAAATATTTTTAGTCATTTAGATATGAATACAGGTGATTCAGTTACTGGTGATGCTATATGACTAGGCTTGGTGAAAGTTAGAAATAAGTCTAAGAGGGTAGTAGATTTCTAACTTTTGATTATGTTTATATCATACTTCTAAGAAAAAACTACATCTAAATCAAGACTGATGAGAGAACTAACCAGAAACATCTATAAGCAGTGCTATTGGTGTGTTTGCTGGTTGAATGCCAAGTTTTAATACTGTCCAGGCTGTTTAATTCTTCAACTATCAAACATCTTATGAGAAGTTCTTTCTAGATGCCTCTGATATAGTTACACATGAAGAATAAACGTTCAATATTTTCCTCAGCTTCTTGACATAATGAGCATCAGTTGGTGAGATGCATGTATCTGGTGATTTTGTCAACATTTTTCAGCTTACCTTTCATTGCAATCCATAGGGTAAATGCAGCTTGAGGGTTCAAATAATTGAACCAATTGGTTTGGTCCAAGGTGCTTTGGGCAGATGTTTGGAGATTAACTTCTTACCAGACTCATTAGTGAATATACGATCATTGGTGTGTCTCCATATATGTTTGTATTCGTCTGCACTAATATATGTTATGAAGAATTTCATTTAAGAGAGGATTGAAGAATGATGACTGTTGAAATATCTCCTTTTCTGAAAGAGCTGCTGCAACTTAAGCATTTATTGTAATTGAAGTTACGAGAGATTTAGTTTGATTGACATTGTTAAGTGGCCCCACTGAAAGCCAATTATCATACGAAAAGCTAACAGACTCTCCATTCCTTACCAGTGCAATGCAGTCAGCTTGAAATTTGTTTCTTAATTTGAAGATTGCTTTTAAGGTAGAAGAGGGGGAGTGTTTGATGTCAAGAACCTATATACTTCCATTCTTGATGAAGTAAGTATGGATCCATTTGCACTACAATACTTCATACTATTCTTAGCTAAATGTTAGTTGTGATTGACTCTTGGGGTTCTAATATAGGATTTTCAAGCCAAAAACATGTCAATATCCCAAGTGAGCAAGTTAGATCCAGATTCTGATGGTGAGAGTCATTTTTTTATGTTATATTCTACCACTTAGCCATTGATGTCAAAGTAATAGCTTGGAATCATCGTAAAGGGGGTCAAAGCGCATTGGATGAGGAAAACACAGGCTCTAGTTCTTCACTTTTGACATATGCAATTGATGCTACATCTGGAGAAGGTTAGTATTTCTCGCTTGTTATGCCTAAATTCAGTTTGACCGCTGACTGCTTTAGTTGGTATGGTAGCTTTGTTGATTTAGCTACTTCTTGTGTGGATTAGGATGGAAACATGATGTTTTGATGTGCCGTTATCTCCTAAGAAGGCCCTTGGTGCTGCAATGCTAAAGAAACGATTTGCAGACACTATCTTGAAAGCTCAGCATAAGACACTTCTTGACCATGTTAGTAGTCATGTCATGTTTTTATATCTCGCTAGTTGGTTGTAAAAAACGCCGTTGGTAGGGGATATTGGAGGAAGCTTTTGATTCCATATGTTGATGTGACGGATATATTCTGACTTTGCATGTGAGCTGTTGATGTGATATTTTCAGGGTGATAAGGCCGATCCTATAAACATACAGAAGCAAAAGGAATTATTAGAAATGAGGCAGCAAGAAGGTGAGTTGAGCAATTTGATATTTACCAAGGACTAAAAATTGGATTATGTCATATGGGCCCCAGCAATTGTGACATTCTGGAGTCCATTAGCTACCCTTTTAAGTTTACTCTGTTGAAGTGCCACAGTTTTTTTTTTTTTTGGTTACAAAGACAAAAAAACTCAAAATACCCTAAGAGATCTGCGATACAAAATTCCGTGCTGATCTCGGTGAAGTTGTTCCCAGACTAGAGTTGGGGGCTCTTGTAGAGTATGAATTTCGGGGTTAGAGAGCACTGCAAGAGAGGCCGGATTGTCTGTACACTGATTCCCTTCTTGATACACATGCTGAACCTTTACTTCCCACGTTCGGTGGATTAGCTCGCGGGTACCTATTACCAAAAAAGGGATCTCAGTAGATTGTGTAAAAGCAGATGATAGTTTATTGATCACTTCTAATGAATCCACTTCGACAATCACTCGTCGATAGCCTAGCGTCCAGGCCATATTGAGTCCTGAGTGGACTCCCCAGAGTTCGGCAACTAAGTGCCACAGTTTTTAACTTGTTTGATGAGGTACAGAACGTAACAAGAATACATAAGGAAGTACACTACGCTGGGGTTGTGATCTCCAGCTGACAATCAAACAAATACTTGAAACCTTATTCATTTTCTGTTGTTTGGTAATACAATGTTCCAATTCATATGGGGTAGGTTTGGAAGTACTTCAATTGGGCAGTTGACATCCTATAAATGTTTTCTGTTTCTACGGTGTTTATTGGGTTCGAGTTGATAGTAGTTGTTAACTTTTTTCTTATAAACCTACTTTGTTCAATATCTTTGTATTATGATCGTATAATAGAAAGTTAATGACTTGTTGCTATTAAATCCCTATGCTTCTTCACAAAGATCCACGACAAACCTTGTTTCATAATTGATCAAATCAAAGTTTCAAGTATTTAATATGTTAAGATATATATTTAGTATTGGCATTTTATTTATTAATTGGACATATAAGATATTAATTAGACTTGAGACTTTGTCGTGTGTATCAATTGAAGACAATTGTTGGGTTATTTGATGTGTGCGATAATTGCATTTTTCTCTTGAAATAGTTGAAGTGATCTTATGATTTTCTGGTTTTCTTGGTGACACACAGTTGAATCTTTGAGTGAGCATTGTAAGTGGTTTGTGTAGTGTGTGGATTGATGGGTTATTACTGAAGGTGTGGATGCGTTATACGATGGTGTTAACATATGGATGTGGGCTGATTGTTATGTGATTGTTGGTGGTGTCCTTCTTACTTGATTTATGACAATTAAAGGGTGCAACACGTGTTTTCAGAATGGGAGATTCACTACTCTATTTTGATCATATGGGAATTGCTAATGCTGGACTATTATCCTTGTAGAGTAGCTCACGATTGGACTAACTTTATGTGAACAACTTTAAGATCTCTTGTTGAGGAGCAAATCCTATAGGAAAGATGTTTTATTTCAATCTTGTGTGTGTTCAGATTTTTCTATAAAATTTTTAGATACTTGACTGATTTATTTTTTGTTCTTGTTTCAAAAGATTGCTGAGAAAAATCGTCTGTTGAAGTTAGTACGAGGCAGTTGTACTATTGGGTGTGAAATTTTTTCACAAGTAGTGAGGACTAGGGATAATGTCAAGGGTTAAGTGGTGTCGACTCAGTAAAGCCTTGTATAAAACTATTGTCGTTAGTGAAAGAATTAAGCTAAGTGAGGGTCCCGCAGACGTAGACAAGATATGCCAACTTGCGTTACCAAATTTCGGTGTTGATTTGTTTAATTTAGTGTTTATTTTTCTGTTTTCGTTTATGCTGAAAAATTAACAGTTGCTGATACAGTTATTTTATATCTAATAATCGATAGATACAATTACTAGTAACTGCGGCAGAATCTTACAAGTTACTGCGATCAAATAGAAGTTTTTGCGAAACCACACTCCTTCGGTTCTTTCATAATAATTCCTACAAGTTACAATTTGAGGCAAACTCTGCCCTTCCCCAACTTCAGTCTTGTTCTCTTCATTGTCTGGGATTTCATGTTCAAGTGCCGGCATAATATGTAATTATGTCCTTTTTGGATTCTTTAGCCAAGTGTGTGCATCTTTTGTGTACTAAACTGCTGGTTTTTTTAAATAGATAAATATTGTGGTTACAACTTTCATGGAAGATAGCTGGCCGCTTCCATTGTCTTAAGATGGATACTTCTAATTTGTAGTATGTCATCTTATATGAACTTTCATCTCCTCTTACAGAGAAGGCTAGAATTGAAGCGCAAATCAGAGCTGCTGAAGTAGCATCTAGAATGAAGAAAGACATAAGAGTTGATAAAACAACGCGGGAAAGAAAGAAAAGCTGCATGTGTGGCACTACAAAAGGTTAGTTCCCTATAAACTTGATTGGAAGTTCAATATTTGTGTTTTCAGAGATGCTTATGGTGGATATGATTTTCTTGGTTGCCACCATATGGAAAGGACTGTTGAGGTAGAAGAGAACAGGGAGATCATAAAAGAGCTAGAGATGCTGTGTGGGTGTTCATTATCATGTAATGCCAATTTGGACAGGAGTGACACCAAATTGGCGAAGGGAGGAATTGATGTAGTAAATTCTGCAAGTCCACTAGAGCGTCTCGTGTTGTTCATGAGACATGACGATGATGAAGAAGATACGGATGAGGTGGCTCTAAACAGGGATGGGGAAGAAGTGGGATACTGGACGTTTTAATTCTTCTCTCTTGTATACACCTTGTGAGGTGGAGCAAAGGTACAATGAATTGGTTGTAAATGAATCTAATTTTGTAAGCTAAGAGTTATGCTTCTTTGTACAATGGGGAGCCAGTAGTCTATAGGCTTGTATATAATGATAACCATCAAAAGATGCCAGGAAGAGAGCGATATCCTTCAGCTAGTTTGTATTCACCTAAGCATACAGGTTTTCAATAGTCTATGGGTTTGGTTAATCTACTCAAGCCTGATCCATCAACACACTCCATTAAGCTCTTGGAACCTCACTTAAAACTTCATAAACTATAAAGACAAATTCCAACCTCGTAAAATTTGATCAGAGTACCAAGCAAAAAATAAAAACTTGAGAGATAGATTTAACTATCCAACTAAAATCCCTTCAGTAACAAGCAAAATGTTCAAAGCAGGAACTTGTTATAGGCCAGGCAGGAGCAGATACTACATGCAAGTATTATCACCCACCATCATACACCAACCAACTGGGGCAACAAACAACTGTACAACTCAAATTGTGTAGCGGTTCTTTGCACCCTTGTCAAGTATCTTTGCATCCTCCTGAATGCATAGAACAGAAAAAAAGAAAGCATGGAAGTCAACTACACTTTGTGGTACACAATTCAAGGCACAACATTAAACAGCAACAAACAGATAACCCTTACATGGAATATAAACCCCATCGACTCATTGCAACTGAGAAACTCCTTCCATTGCCTTCCAATGCTCAACTGCAAAAATACAATTTTCAACAAATTGCCTGCAAGAAGATGAATTGTGGGAGCAAATGAATTCATTCGTATCCTAAAACAAGTGCCCTCAACAATTTGGATGAAGATCAGACAGTACATTCTGCTCATTGTTCCATAAGTTAATTGGTAACAATGATTAGTTTGTGCAATTGAAACAAATATCACTAGATCTTTCCAACTAATTTCAAGACGTGATGCAGATGTCTGAACGCATCAAGATATAAAAAGATTGCAGGTATAATATCAAGACATAATCTGGTGACGTTTAGTAAGTAGTGTCATTCCCCATCTGAGTTTTTTTTTTTCCCCGCCCTCTGTTGACGGGGAGGGGATGGGCACAGCAATGCTGCAAAGTACAACATAACAAGCAAGTAATCCAAAGTTAAGCAATCTCAAAATTTCATCTTTATGAAAATGTCAAAAGAACAAAAAATTTCACACTACTGCGAACTGAGTAATCAACATCAGCAGTGGGATGCAAACTGTTCAATAGATGTTTGTAGCATTAAAACTTTTTCTTTGTCATAAGAAAAACTACAGTTACCTGAGCAGCTTCATTTGAAGCATTCTTAGTCCAAAGGGCTATCTTATCTTGTCTACCTCTACCTCTAACACTGACAACTGCACCGCATATTTCATCTCCATAATCAAACTGTTCCCCGATCATTGCCAGCAACTGACAAAAATAAATAATAAAATAATTAGCCAATTAAAAAACTTATAGGGTTTGTAGTAGCACATAAGAAGTATCCAAGCATACCGTATATAACCAAGAGATATCACACTTCTCTTTTTGAAAGGTTAGAGTCCACTTTCCTCCATTAGCACAAACAGGGTCCTCCCACTTTGGCTCAATATTATATTTGAAGCAGTGAAAATC
>JAOTAX010000002.1:36672007-36692252 GCA_025629825.1 Erythroxylum guanchezii
ATGAATTATTAAACAAATTTATTTCATAAATAATATTTAATAGTTATTAAATAAATATTATTATTTTAAATTAGCAAATAATTTAATAAAATTATTTTCGTATATTTAAAACAAATTTAAATAAAAAGTTAATTACAAATCTAATTTATTCAATATTTTTTAAAAAAATTGAAAATTTTAAATTTAATAATTAAATTTGATTAAATTTAAAATTATTTCAATATTCAGATCAATAAATTCAAATAAAAAATTCTATTTTATATTAAAACATTATTAACAAAATTTACCAAAATTATTATAAATAAATTAATTTTTGGTAAATTTATATTTAATAAAAACCTTACAATCCGCGATGTCTGTTCAAATAGACGTCGCAGAATATCTATTTTCTGTGACGTCCTCCAAATGTCGTTAAAACACAAACAATCCCTGACATTTTCTCCAAACGTCGCGAAATATACCGTTCTTTCCTAATGTCTGTATGAAAGTCGTAGAATAGATAAGCATTCTACGACGTCTTGCATCATACGTCATAGACCCATAGTCTACGACGTCTATTGTGACGTTTTAATAGATGTCGTAGAAGGTTTTCTACGACGTCTGATTGGCTTCTACGATGTCTACAAGACGACGCCAAATGTACCTTTTTGTTGTAGTGGCACGAATAATGATTGTATTAAAGAATTGAAGGTAGAGTTGGCTAGGGAATTTGAAATGAAGGAGTTGGGACAAGCAAATAAGATTCTAGGGATGCAAATTCACCGAGACAGAAATAATAAGATGATTTGGCTTTTTTAGAAGAATTATTTGAAGAAGATCTTGCGACGATTCAACATGCAAGATTGTAAGTCAATTTATACCCCCTTCCTGTTAATTTGAATTAATCCTCAAGTCTGGGTCATAACAATGAAGAAGAGACGATTGAGATATCTCGAGTACCATATACATCAGTAGTGGGAAGCTTAATGTTCGTTATAATTTGTACAAGACCAGACATTGCACATGCAGTGGGAGTAGTTAGTTGATACATGGCGAATCCTAATCAAAAGCATTGAAATACTGTTAAGAGGATTCTTAGATATTGTAAAGGAACCTCAGATGTTGCATTATGTTATGGAGGATCAGATTTTACTGTCAAAGGATATGTTGATGCTGATTATGTTGGTGATCTTGATAGAAGTAAATCCACTACAGGATATGTGTTTACACTAGCTAAAGGAGCTGTAAGCTGGGTTTCAAAACTGCAGTCAGTTGTAGCTATGTCAACAACAGAAGGAGAATATGTAGCAGCTACATAAGCTAGTAAAGAAGTAGTGTGGTTGAAGTTGACGTTGGAAGAACTTGAATGCAAACAAGAGAATATTATTTTGTTTTGTGATATCCAAAGTGCTTTGCATCTTGTAAGAAATCCAACATTTCATTCAAAGACAAAACACATTCGAGTTTAATATCACTTTATTCGTGAGAAAGTGGAAGAAGGAACGGTGAACATACAGAAAATTCATATAATGAAAAACCTGACAAATTTTATGACAAAAGCAATTGACGGTGACAAGTTTATATGGTGTCAACCCTCGTGTGGCCTGAAAGAGACGTAAGTAACATGAAGCGACAAGGTAGAAAGAATAATGTGAATATTTGATTGACTCTCAATCAAGTCTTCAAGTGGGAAAATTGTCAAAAATGATAGGCACCATTTTCAATGCCTACCAACGTTGAAATAAATCCACAAAAGTCAAGGATAGCTGGCCAATTCATCCCAGAAATCTCTTCTTTTATTAAATCCCCACAAAAGTTTAGAGAGTATTTTTCCTATTTAGTGAGAGAGTTAGTGCTTCTCTTTGTAAAATAGAGAGATGTTATATTCCTAAATTTCATAGTGAATTTTTTTTGCCTGTGGTTTTTAGCGTAATTTAGGAATTTTTTACATAAAATCTATCTAATCATTACTATTCCTTCAATTCTACTTAGCTACGAACCGGCTAATTCGGTCGATTTTTACAACATTACGTACATGCTGAGTTCTGAAACTTCGTTCAATTGCTAGTGTCTCTATAGAACCGTGTCATCTATAAATAGCCTTCATGTTTCCTTTTTTCAGTGACAGGATCCTTAAAAAAGATGCGTCGGCCGTAGACGTAGGAGTGGGGTGCAATTAGGCTATAACCATAGTGGACGATTGGTGAAGAGTAGTAATCAGAAAGTTTCAATTTCCACGTTTTCATAGTTGTTTTCTCATAAGAATCTGTAGCCAAGCTTTGTTCCATTTGAATATTACCAATTTGGACTCTAGATTAGCTTCAGAGAGCCAGACTAGTTGTTTTATTTGGTCTTATATCATTGTCTTAATTACATCTTATTAATTACATGGCTAATGTTAATTACAAGATAGTTATGGGAAGCAAATGTCCAGTTCAAGTGTACTACTCTTACCCTCTAGAGATTACATGAGATACTGTTGAGAACATAATAGAATATGCAAAACAAGTTGATATATATATATATATTTTTACAATTCTCACACGCAGGACACTAGTGTCACATCGATTTCGTGCGAATGTCAAATTATCGAGACATTGGACTAGTACTATAAGACATGTTAGCGTTCCCCTCCCCAAAAAAAAAAAGGAAATGAGGTAATGGGGCAACCTAGACTTACTCTTCTTGTCTTAATGGAAGCTTCATCCTCGTCAACATTCAAAGTTGGAAACTTAAAAGATAATTAGCAACAACCTTGAATATTTAAGCTCACCATCATCATGACAATTATTGAACATTCTGTTTTTTTTTTTATGTATAAAGTCACAAATTTCTATATCTTAATATCTAATTTTCATTTTTTAATTGGTAATAATTTTTATCATTTGTATAATTATGACAGTCCCTAATATCTATCAAAGTGATTGGCCATCAAACTTTTTGCTTTGTAAAATACAAAGATTATACGAAACAATTGATTTCTCTATATTCACACAATATATGGAGTGATATACTACAACTTGGAATAAGGATAATGTAGATAAACAAAAGAAGAGCCTATCAAAACTGGCAAGTATATAGTTAGATTGAATATAAGTTTAACACAACTGTTATTCTAATGTATGTATATGACAGCACACTTGCGGAGAACTTAGTCAACGTTGGATCAAATCTGGATTCAAATGAAAAATATTGATTTTTCAGTGATTAATTTGAACTTCCGCAATATATAATTTTGTTAATACTAATTAAACATATGGAACAATCACACTTTTATTTATTTAATATGTATTATACATATTTCACACGAGATACCAAGCACACAGCTAACATCAAACCAACTTATCACAGACAACTACAGCTAGGCACTTGTGTAGTTTAGACACATTCAACTCTTCGTCCTTTTATTGTTGACAGTACACGCGACACTCGACGTGGGTATGAACAATGTCCAGTGTCCCCTATCCACCATTTTTGGAATCATAGTATAAGACCCTAAAGGCAAATCACAAGTACCTAGGCAGAGGTGAGTTTTTTAATAGCCACTACGGTTACCATCAAGAACTGTTGGCTGGTCCTCAGGTTTAATTTTCATCAACTCCAAGTATGACTTTTTGTAGAGCTTTTGGGCGGAGAATCCATTGACATATTGTTCCATCACAATCCTTCTATACTTCGGTGGGTTAAGCAGGCAAGTCACAGGTCCAATCTCTGCCTCAAACTTGGGATTGACAAAGAAAGCAATAGTTTTCCTTTCCTTCTGAGTATTTACTGTCACCTTGTGCTCAATGCTCTTGTAGAACCCATTGCTCATAATCTACAAAAGTAGACTAAAGAAAATCAGTAATAATTTAAGAAGAGGTAAGAGATCGTAACAAACGTAATTTTTTCCTTGTATATAATTATCTTCCTTAAATACAATAAGTAAATGTAAAGATGTACCATAGTCTTCTCCTTCAAATCATAATTCCTAACAACACTTAGTCATCTACATCACTAATAACTCATCATCATTATCATCATGCTAAATCCGAAATTTCGCAAAAAAGCGAAGTTTGGAAAGATCTGATAGTACGCAAGCTTACTCTTATATAGTAAAGAGGCTGTTTCTAAATCTACATCACTAATAACTCTTGAAAGAAAAAGACTGTATTAGATTCAAGGTGCAGACTAATGTATATCTTATCAATTATATGTTGTTTCTTCGTATTTGAGAAAATAGTAGGTTAGGTTTATCTAATAGAATAGGAGCTCAATTCAAATCCCACGTGCCTAATTCCTTTTTATTTTACATTATATTTCCTTGTCAAAGTGAAAGAAAGGTAGGGCAAATTGTTGACAAACCTCAAGAATGTCTCCTATATTCACAACAAGAGCATCTGGAAGGAAGGTAATGGGAATCCAAGCTCCATACTTCTTTATCTCAAGCCCATCAACACCATTAATCTGGTTCAGAATTGTGATGGCAGCTGCATCTGAGTGTGGTGTAAAGCCCACAACCAGCTCTGGCTGAGGACATGGTGGATAGTATGTCATCCCCACTGATTGCATTCCATCATCGAACATCTCCTTCATCTCCTGTAGCCCTATGTTTAGAACCTCTGCAATGAACCCAAGTAGTTTCATGGCAAGTTTTTGCATTTCCAATATGTAGGACTCGAAGTTGTTCCTGCATGCACAAATTGTATGAAGAAAATTGAAGAAAATAGTAATTAAAGAACAACAATCAAACTATGCCAAAAAGTGGAAAAGATGTAAAGGACCTAAGGGATGAAGGGAGCTCTGAGAAGAGACGTTGGTTTCTTCTGTTTAAAGGGTTTGTTTGGATATAAAACCTATCACCCCAGTCGAGTCCTCCAGTTCTTATCATTGCTCCATATCCTTCAGCCTCATCTGGCTTTCTCTTGCATTTCATTTTCTCTTCAAGGGGAAGTTCATAGAATTCCTCAAGTGCGTGTTTCATCTTTTCCATCAGCGAAGAGCTAACTCCATGGTTCACCAACTGTACCAAACAATATCCTCACAACTTTAGGTTTTGTCTTTTGTATGTATATAGGTGCTCATCTTTCGGTTATATATCTGATCAATTAACAAAAGTAATTAATTTTTTTAAATCAGGAAAAACAGAAGCTTGATACATGGTAGTTAATTATCTGGGTCCAATAAAGGATCTGAGATCTCTTTTGCATGAAATTAAGCCACCAAACTAAACCTTTTGATAGAAGCTTAAACAGTAATGAATTTCTACATACACAAACAGATGAAAGAAAATTGAAGAAAAATGAGAAAAACCTGAAAGAAACCCCATTCTTTGCAAGCAAGGTGCAACTTTTCAAGTTCAAGTCCTTTGGATTCCATTGACACCAACATGTTGACGTCAATGGTAGGGATTGAAGCCACTGGAGCAACAGTAGTATCAAAAGTACTAGGTGCTTGCAATTCGGGACGTAGATAGGGTTTCGGGACAGAGATCATGGGGTCTTTAACAAGCTCCTGAAGACTAAAAAATGAATCCAAGTTTTTATGAATAGCTGCCTCTGACTGTGCCATTTTCTTTTGTGCTATGTAGTGATGGAGTGCAACTATACGACTAGAAGTGACTGCTTAAACAAGTGTTGCCAAGCTTCACATGAGAACATTATGAGAAGTTGCATATATATAAAGAACAAAGGGAAAACCGTGTCAAAGATTAAACATCATACGAAGTGGTCCTTATGCAAGTCGTTACATGAAACTTCAGTTTCTTAGTTATCAGAAAGTCAAAAAAAAAAAAAAAAAGGAGAAGAAGAACAGAACCGGTTAACCAATAATGTCCTCGCGATCATCTTCTAGAACTGATCAATTGACTAAAATTTATTTTCAACTGTTACCTGTTATCTAAGGCATCTTTAGCCCACGTGCTTAAATAATTGTCTACAGTTGATTATTTAAGACACCTCCAAGTCTCCAGAACAAGGAACTTGAAAAGTCTATTAATTAAGATTTAAGACACCTCCAAGTCTCCAACACGAGGAACTGGAAAGTCTTCTCCAGGGACAACGTCATCCGTACCAATATTAATTGCACCCAATGAAACCTTGCCAAGTGGACGGTGTATCTCAAGGTAGTTAGTAGTTGCTGTTGGTAAAACAACAGCTGGAACGCTGGATTGCCAATTTGAACCCTAGAAATTAAATATGCCAGATAATTTCCTTTTATTTATACTTAGTGATCAAGTTTCAGATTAACTCCCGCTCACCTAATCACTATACATACATAATATTTAACAGATTTCTATTATAATACTATTTAATAAATTATTCATATAAATATGTTATGAATATAAATGAAATATCATCAACAATTCCAACTTACTTGATACTTACGATTTCATAAATTTTTTAGCATTTATATTTTCTGATAATTTTATGAATGGCAAGATCTTTCATAATTATGAAAAGAAGATGTTTGTAATTATAGAAAGATAATCATTATTACATTAAACATTAATTATAAAAATAAATATTGATGACTAAAATATGGTAAGATCATATTGATTTCATTATTATCATCAATATCTAGTTGAAGTCTCGCTGAGGCATGAGATCTGGGGAGCTCCGATCACTACAAGAAAATTACCGATTGTCGATGGACAATTACCATTGGAAATAATACCGTTGAAAATTAGCGACGGAAAATCACATTCCGTCGATAAAATTGTCGTAATATATAGTAATTTGCAACAGACAAAATATCTATTGGTAAAGCTGGATGGGAAATTATCTCGTTGATTTTTGCAATGGAATGGGAATCACCGTCGGTAAAAGAGGCGCGAATGATGGGCGACAAAATAAGCGTCGTCGTTTACCGACGAAAGTATATTCTGTCGGTAAAGTTGGAAGTTAAACGTCGTCGTTTGCTTCGACTGCAATTCAATCGGGGTGTATCGACGGAATTGGATTTTGTCGATGAATCACCGATGGAAGGATTATTTCGTCAGTATAATTAAAATTTAAACGCCACCGTTAACTTTGTCTTCAACATTTTTAATAAATCGAAAACGACTTTGTTACCAGACGACGTCGTTTTCGTTAAGCGTCTAACTTACCCACAAAACCCACCCCCTTCGTTCGTCGATGTTCATTTTCTCGTCGCTTTCTTTTTCTCTATTGCTACCGGTTCTGTGTTGTCGTATGCGGGCTTTGGTTCCCTTCTTGCCATCCATCTTCTTCCTTCAGCATCCATCTTCTTCCTTTGCGTGCTTTAGTTCCTTTCTGTGTTTTCGTTCTACGTCTTCGTCGTGCTTCAGTTCCCTTCTTCCTTCTAGTGCTTTTGTTCCCTTTTTCCTTTTACGTCTTTGTTTATTTATCGATTGAGGATAGTGGGTTTTGTTTTGTACTGAGTTTTATATACTGCTTTCATAATTTCCGAACTATGTTTGTGTGGATATTGAAGTTTATTCAAAAATTTTGTCCAAAAGTTGAAGTTTAACCATCTGGCAAAAAGATAGGTTTTAGCTTGGAGACAATTGACCTTACATCCTAATTTCTTCGAGAAATTGTCACACGAACAAAGATAACCTAAATATGTTCTCGTACGTGTTCATGACCTTCAAATATGCATTCCCAAAGTGAATTCTCATATATTTGATTTAGGAATTACTAAGCCAATATAGGTACAACACAAACCTATATTTGTGACCTGATGATTTTATGCAAATTAGGGTTTTTTTGGTAATTATAAAGAACATGGTGTTGAAGTTTTAAATGAAAAACTTTCTTAAGTGCAAATATACAGATCTTATTTTATAACATAAAAAGTATCTTCCAACAAGGATTAAATAGTCACCCAACAATTGTCGTAAATTTTATTATTATAAAGAACAAGATAAATAACTAAAAATTAAATTGAGAATAAAGAATTGATAATTAAACAATGAATAAATAACAACAGCAAAATGATTGATTGATTAATGATAAAAATTAGAAATTACTATTGATTGATTAATGATAAAAATTAGAAATTACTTCTATCTTTATTTATTTTTACTTTACCTTTTTGATTTAATTATATTTAATCATAGATATCTAATTATTATGATTACCCTCTCTCAAAATGTAATAAAATAATCTTAATTAAAACATATAGAAATTAAATTGTGATTGCTCAATTTATCAAAACTCTTATTAACCATGCAACTCTTCAATTGTCTATTAATTTGATGTTGGAGGGATCACAAAGGTTGGCAATAGATACAACCATTTTTATCAACTCTGGAACTATTCTTTTGGCTTATTTTATTTCCACATTAAATTACGCTAACAATATTGACGAATGCTGGCTTCTAATGGCATATTTGAGAAACATTTCATATTTCCCTTTCCAATTGGATGATGCTAGAAAGCATTGGTTAAGAGAGGGTGGTAAATGGATGAGACTTTAGGAGGTGTGTCGAATCCTGTTTAAAATTGAAGTTAATCAACTTGTTTGGAACAATACATTTAACACCATTCTTAATTACATCAGTTGTAGGAAATAATTTGCAACTGGCTGTTGAATCAATGTGAGGACATAATGCTTATGGCATGGAATAGCATAAATGTGCCTTTTACATTATGGCATACTTCCTCCCTTTTCGTATGGAAAAGGGATTCACAGCCCTTGGATCATTGCCGATGTTTCTTCTAGATTCTCAGTATGTTCCTTGAATTAGTTTGGCACAATCACCCAGACTTAGGACCCTAGAATTAGTGAGTTCCTTGAATTCCCAATGCGTTCCGTTTTTGTATGGAAAAGGTGCATAGTAATGTATATCTTTATTAATTATATGTTGTCATCTGTAATAAACGCAACGGTTATCAGATCGGGTTGTTGAGACTAGACATTTAGATGCACAATTGAGAAATTAATAAGTCGGATCAAACATGCTCTGATACCATATTGAAATTTTTAATATGGGTCGAGTGCAGAACCCATTAACAATAATTGAGCTTAGGTCAACTATCGTCAAAATAACTAAGACTAGTCATTTGGTTAGTTGATCCTTACTACTTATAAACCATTTAACATTTTCGTGTTTAGTCAATATGAGATACTCTAATAAAAATGGCTCCTATATTCACAGCAAGAGCATCAAGAAGGAAGATAATGGGAATCCAAGCTCCATATTTCTTTATCTCAAGCCCACTGGTTTAGAATGGTGATGATAGTTGCATATGAGTGTGGTGTAACACCGACAACCAACTCTGGCTGATGACATGGTGGATAGTACGTCATCCTCACTGACTGCAACCCATCATTAAACATCTCCTTTAACCCAATATTTAGAACCTTTGCAATGAACCTAAGTAGTTTCATGCCAAGTTTTTGCATTTCCATTATGTAGGAGTCCAAGTTGTTCCTATATGCACAAATTGTTTAAAGAAAATAAGTAACTAAAAAATAATGAAATTCTGAAAGGATGTAGTTTCACAAAATTTCTGATTCGGTAGCAATTGTTTCTAGCACAAGCTAAAAATAAATAAATAAAACACACAATTGCAAATCAACATTAGAAATTTGTTAACGCAGGTTGACACACTTTGCTTACGTCTGCAAAGCCCTCACCCAGCTTAATACTTTCACTAACGACAATAGTTTTATACAAGGGTTTATCGAGCCGACTCACTTATCCCTTAACACTATACCTCGTCCTCACAACCTGTGAAAGTAATTCACACTCAATAACACGACCGACTCGTGCTAACCTCAACAAAGAATTTTCTCAACGACTTCTAAAGATAAAGATAATAAACAAACAACTCAAGTGATTAAAATAATAAAGAACATAAACGAATACGTACTTGAGATGAGAAAAACAACTTATATAATAAATTCAACTCCTTTAATGATAGATCGGAAAGTTGTTCACCAAGAGTACTGATGTAGTCTTCTAATATTAACACCAAAACACCACACACAGTTGTAGAAAAACCCCCATCAAAATAAACGTAGCTCCTTCAATGACAGGTCGAAAAGTTGTTCACCAAGAGTGCTGCTATAGTCTTCCAATATTAACATTGAAAAACCAAACACAGCACAGAAAAATCCCCAACAAAATAAATGTTTCTTGAGTGAAATGTTGAAAAAAAATATGAATTGCAAAATACACACCAGCTGCAGGAATTTTTCGCACAACACCTCCACTTTCGATAGCCACTAAAACAAACACGGTCAATAACCGATCGGTCCAAAAAAACTTACGTAAACACCACAAAAGAATAGCAGCTAGAATTGCCCTCAATGGTAGTTCATGAATGGAAAAGAACATAGCTAGCCATTAACGATTATGCATCCCACTAAAGTCATGCAAGAACAATAGAAAAAAGATGCAGTAGTAATCATATCACAAAATCACAGATCACCCATCCAAATAACGCAAAAACAAAAAAAATCACAATTGCAAAACCTCCCAATCAATGACAAAGACTAGAGAAAAACCTAGCTAAAAATATTATGCCAAAGACACGTGATTCTTAACAGAAAAATAGTAACAGATAAAATGATGTCTTGACACATTCAGCTACTAAATATCATTGAAAATAACCCTAGAAATCCCAGCAGCCAAGTCACCCAAAACCTATTGTTTTTTCTCTCCAAAAACGACAACACTTCAGCCCACTACATACGTAAATCCCAACCATACTACACCTACAAATCATCAAACCAAATATTTAGAAATATGCTTCCTTAGATAGCCATTATCCTAAAATAGGATATACATTAAATCCTATCTTGATTAGGATTTTAAATCAAATCAACCTTAGCTTGAAAGAGTCCCACATAAGTCCAACTAAGCCCAATTATCAAATAATACTCAAAATTAAATAATAAGATATCATAACCTATATCTTAATAATCTCCTCCTTTTTGGCATTATTTGTCACATATTGAAACTCTCCTTAAAGAGTATAATTGGACGTATAACGTCAAATTCACAATCCGTATGGAGACTCCCCTTTAATTAAACAATAAGATCCAAATATAATCAAATATCCAAAGTCAATAAGTACACAACCATTAAAACACCTAAACAAAAATAAAAACATCCAAACAATAATGTTCTCCCCCTTGGGACAAAAATTTCCAAAAAGTACAATCAGGAAGCATCTAAGAACCGAAGATCCTACTGCTTCAATTGACGAAGAGCATCAATTCTCACTTGGAAAATACCTTTAATTCGATCAATTTCATTGAACAAAGCAGTATGAGGATTAATGGATGGAGAAGCTGATGCATCATAAGATATAGACGAAGTATAGAACAAATCCACCACCTGAGCTTGTTTATTCACATTTAGGATTCGTGGCGAAATATTCATCAATGTCACCAGCTAAAGAGCACTTGAATCCAACCCAAGAACACCATTTGCATATAAAAATTGAGTGATTAAGCATGGAAAGTATAACAACGAATGAGGCGTACCGCTAATTGCTAATATTGCTTCAATGATGAGTTTGCCTAAATGAAAAATTCCCCCATTTCCAATGGTGTAAACAAGCTTAGCTTGCGTCGGATAAATCGAAACCATATGCGTACTCGTCAACCAATTAGCCTTTACCAACGTATGAATCATAAAGTATTTTTGTGTCAACATAGAAGCACACAAAACCGAAGTAGATTGCCATACTGTTAATCCACCTCCAGTTAACACAATTGCCATCATATCATTTGTCACATTCCAATCATCACTATAAACATGATCCCAAAGCAGATTATCAAACCTAAAAAATAAATTCAATCAATCAGGATCAAATTGAATAAATCTACTTGACATACACCAGTTGATAGCATATAGTAGATTCAGTCAAGATATATTTATCCAAATTACAGTAGAAATCTTTTACTAAAGCAGAATCAAAGTGTTGTAGTAACAACGTAGCATTCAATAAGTTTCTTTCAGTCAACAGAACATCCATACGAAACTGCTAAAATTCATCCAAATTTATAGGATGATCAAGAACTAACTAGATGTTTGCAATGGTGTCCCATTTCTATGCTGTAGCGAAAGTGTAAAACTTATAGGACATAAAATTATCAACCGACATTCTAACTAGAGGGCTTCTACATGGTGGTTGGATTGATTTTTTAGCCAATTTCTTTGTCAATTTTTGAGGAGAGGCAATTGGGGCAGTTGGTGGTGAAACAATTGTAGAGCTAGGAATAATATCTCAACAGAAGCCTCGTCGGTATCAGATTCAGAATCCTTTATCAAAGAAGATAACACACGCAGAGCATCTGTTAGAGAAGTGCTCTAAAGGCTATCACCTTTATCACTTGTTGTACAAATCATCTTATGATTAATAAAGGCATTTTTCATTATTTCGATGTTTATACGTTTATGGATTTAATGTTGATCTTAAATTGATTCATTGAAGTCCTTGATATAAAACATAGCATGGAGGAAATCATGATGAGATCATGATAATGAGATTCCTATTATGTATAATTATATTAGTATGTAAACTTTCCCTAGTCATAGGATTAATGAGATGGGATATCATATATTCGGATAGACTAGCATATTTTATACTCCTTGATTAGATCAAATAGTAGATCTCATAAGCTGTAGACAAGAGTTGTTTAGAGTTAACATGTGGATGCTTACTAAAGGTAGTAAGCACATTAGATTGACCTACTATGAGATAATCATATGGATATTTTATTCCAATGTCAATGATAGTCTCATCATAGCAATGATGCCAGTATCCTTTGACATGAGGTGCTCAAGGATATCTCGGATACTGATCCTGTGCTTTGACTCCATTCATCGGTGCGTTTCAGGGGTTATTTATAGGTGGTGATTGGGTACAACTTGAGGTATTCAGAGGTAATTGAGTAGCCAATAAAGGATTCACCATTCCTAATAGAAGGAGATGATACTCAAGGCCTCTTGTCGGGGTCATTACTCGGGAGTGTCTGGCCAGAGCAAATATGTGTCATTAAGAGAGTCTTCAATGATACATAGAATAATGAGATCCTCAGGACAAGATCTAATAACGCTTAGACTAGATGTGACATAGTTAGTCTAGTGGAAGTTGACACTTTATCCATACTCTAAACCAAGTGTATAGATGGTGACAGGACAAATTGCATGGCAACATTGCATATGGAAGGGTTCGTAGTTAAACCACTGACTTTCCGATCAATTAGGGGTTATGACGTGTTGCTAGATACTACTCTTAATTTGGATTAAGTGGCCAACATAACCAGGAACCTAATAGGTCACACACATAGGAGACCCGAAGGATGAGTAAAATGGTTTTCAATGGTGATTCAAGATATGAGAGAGTGTTTCTGATTGTATCGCGATGTGATCGTGGTTGAAAATGTTGCATGGAATGGAGTAGAAACAAGTGTTGTTGGCTTCCATTAATGCATGTTATTCATGGTCATTAACTTCCCATAACTTCCATTAATGCATGCTATTCATGGTCATTAAATTCCCATAACTTTCATTAATGCATGATATTCATGACCATTAACTTCTTATAACTTTCCATTAGTGATGGGCGTTATGGAAGGCCAAATGGTGCAGAAAATTGAGATGATTTTCATGCATCTTGTGTAAGAGACAAGAAAAGAAAACGAAAGGCTCCTTTCTTATACACACACTTTTTCTCTCTAACTCTCTCAAGAGTTTTTGTCTTTGCTAGTACAAAGAAAGAAGTATAGCCATCTCCTAGTGAGGTTTCATTCTTCTATCTTCATATGGATTTTCATTAGAGACAGTCTACATTGATCATTGTGGTTTACGACAACCTAACACAGAGAAGATTAAAGAACGAAGGAGATCATCAAAAAGGTATGTAAACATCGTAAATTTCATGTTTTTGTTTTTCTATATCTATATGCATAAGTAAATATGTTTTTTAGGTTCTATTTTATTTCCACTGCTTATATTTGATATATATTATCCGTGAGATGCATGATCAGAACCTAACAGCATCCTCGTGTCCTGATATCTAATCTCGAATAAAGGAGGAGTCGGGAATCTCAATGGGTACGTCCAAGGAAGACCTAACACTAGTTATCAATCTCCCACGTGTCGAATGAAATTGAAGTTGACTGGATCATTGAGTGGGATCAGCGGTGGAGGGAATAGATGCCGACGGTTACTTCTCCACAATAGAAGATGAAGCTTGATTACTTTCATAATCTTCTAACATCTGTTTCACCCAAATAAGTTACGAACAACAACTACCTGTAACAATATATTTTGCTTTTGTAGTTGACAATGAAATTGAATTTTGCTTTTTTACTGTACCACGAAATCAGATTGTTACCTAAAAAGAAACAACCCTCTGAAGTGCTTTTTTAATCATCTAAATTTCTAGCCCAATTCGCATTACTATACCTGGCTAGATAAGACGTGGAGTCACATGTATACCAAATCCCAAATTCAAAGGTACCATTGATATATCTAATAATCCTCTTTATCTCTGTTAAGTGTGTCTCTTTTAGGTTAGCTTGATAGCGAGCATATACTCCTATGCTACAACAGATATCTGGTCTATTTGCAGTTAAATAAATTAGACTACCAATAATGCTTCTATATAAGCTAACATCAATGCTTTCGCCTTTTTCATCTTTGTTTAACTTTGTAGATACACTCATAGGAGTTCTAGCATGTCGACCATTCTCAAGTCCAAACTTCTTCACTACATTCTTTGTATATTTAGTTTATGATACAAAGATACCATCCTCCACTTATTTAATTTGCAAACCTAAAAAGAAGTTCAATTCACCTACCATGCTCATCTCAAATTCATGTGTCATCAAATCCACAAATTCGTCCAGCATTTTCAGAAGAGTGGAACCAAACACAATATCATCAACATAAATATGTGCAATCAATAAGATCTGAATTTTTTAAGAAATACCTCTTTCATAGCCTTATTTAATGAGATATTGAGTGAACCTTTCATACCAACCTCTTAGATCTTGCTTGAGTCCGTACAGTACCTTCTTTAGCTTGAAAACATAATTAGCATGGGCTAAATCAATAAAACCTTTCAACTGCTCAACGTATGCCTCTCCTTGTATAAACCTATTCAAGAATACACTTTTTACATGAATTTGGTAAAGCTTGTAGCCTTTCACACACGTTATACCCTAAAGCAATATAATCGACTCAAGTCTTGCCACTGGTGCAAAAAATTTCGTCAAAATCTATTCCTTCAATATGAAAATAACCTTGAGCAACTAACCTTGTTTTATTTCTAGTCACATTGGCTTTTTCATTAGTTTTATTACGAAACACCCATTTTGTTCTGATCACATTCACATCAGATGGTCTTGGCACCAATTCCCAGACGTCATTGCTAGCAAACTGAGTCAATTCTTCTTGCATAGCTAGTGTCAAGAACTCATTTTGTACAGCTTCTTTAACATTTTTAGGCTCAAATGAAGAATTGTAACATAAAAGTCCCGCGAGTTCTCAATAATCTACTCTTTTTCTTTCTTTTGTTTTTCTTCCCCTTGTTTTTCTTCTCTCATTGACTTCTCCAATAATGTTCTCCACTGGATGACTTCTTCTGATCCGTGAAGGAAATCCCTGTTTAAATCACTTTCTTTGAGTTTTGATTATTCAAAGGAATTATTTCCGCATTAAATGTCATGTTGGTTTCATCATTTGAAGCAAGTAACAGCTCTTCTATTTGGATAGTCTCTTTACCAATAGCAACTAACCACAAATCTGGGCAGTTTTTGGTTCTTGTCTCATTGCTTGTTTGACCTGGTTTGCAAGGCTAGTTTTGTAAATTTTCTTCTGTCACTTTACCATTTAATTGAGACACATCATCTATCAGAACATTTATGGACTTTAGCACTTTCTTGGTTCTTTGAATAAGCACTCGGTATGCTTTCCTGTGGACTGAACATCCAATGAAGATCCTTTCATCACTTTTGCTTTCAAATTTTTTGAATTGTTTCGATCTCTAAGAATATGGCATTTACTGCAAAAACATGAAAGTAGCTTAAATCTAGTTTCTTTCCCTTCCAAAGTTCATACGATGTCTTGTTCAAAATAGTTCTAAGATGAACTTTATTGCATATATAGTATGCCATGTTTGTTGCTTCCTCCCAAAACTACATTGACATTTTTCTTCCATTCAACATAGATCTGGCCATTTCTTAAAGAGTTCAATTCTTCCTCTCTGCAACTCCATTTTGTTTTGAAGTTTTAGGTGCCGAAAATTTTTGTATGATACTGTATTTGTCACAGAAATCGTTGAAGCTTACATTCTCAAAATCCCTTCTGTGATTTGATCGGATTCTTAACACTGTCATATTTTTCAGATTCATAACCTGCACACATAGGCTTCTAAACGTCTTAAAAGCATCTAATTTTTATTTCAAGAATGATACCTAAGTTTATCTAAAATAATCATCAACACAAGTTAAAAAAATCTCATTCCAACAATACTAGCATGTTGTGTTGGACCAACCAAATCAATGTGAATTAATTCCAATATACGTAAGGAAGTAACATGTCTAATGTTTTTATGTGGCACTCTCATCTGTTTACCCATTTGACATGTACTACATATCGTCTTATCTTCTTCGTTCATTGTGAGCAAGCCTCTTACAACTTCCAATTTCTTTAACTTGCTAATAAGCTCATAATTAATGTGCCCAACCTTTTGATGCCATAGATCTATATTGTCATCACATAAGATTGATTTACAAGTAGTAGTGACTTGCAATGTATAACAATTTTCTGCTAATCGTCTATCACGCACAAGATATTCTCCCTGTTCAGTTAACACCTGACACTCATCACTTATAAATTTAACCAATAAACTATCATCACAAAGTTGGCTTATACTCACCAAATTTCCTTTTAATCCATCAACGTGAAGCACATTCTTGAGTTGTGGTAGTCCATCCATGCATAGTATCCCTCTTCTAATAACCAAAGCCTTCTTTCCATCACCAAAAGTCACATGCCTATCTACACAACTTTGATAATAAGTCAAATAGCTCCTTTCTCCTATCATATGGTGTGAAAATCCATTGTCAAAATGCTAACTATTATGAGAAGTAGCCTTCATGGATTTAAGAATTACAAGAGCTTACAATTTACACTTTTTAACCCAAGTATGCTTTAGTTTCATAGGTTGCTACTGGAAATTTAATGAGTATATAGATTTTCAGTTTTGAGTCCTTTGAAACAACATTTGTAATAACTTGTAGCATCTTGGCCTTATTTGCCTAATAACTCCATAAAAATGACATGTAGGTATGAACCTCTGATTTTTCCTTAAGATTTCTCCTTGGACAAATCTGGTTGTATCATTATTCTCATTTTCAACTTAGAACGTTCACCTTTGTAGCCAATACCTTTGAGATCTCCTTTGATCTTACTGATTTCTAGTCACTTTTCTAACTTTTTGGTACCTCTATTTAACATTCTTATCCCCTTTTTCGTACTGACTAGCTTCAGCTTTGTCTCATTCAGCTCATCTATTGCAGATAATAACTTCTTCTCTAGATCTTGCATGATGTTCTTCATGGTGGAGTTTTCCTTCTTTAGCTTTTTATTCTTCTTACATGTTTGCACCCACTTTTCATACATTAACTCATAGGCTTTGTAAATATCATCACTTTTGTTCTCTGAATCACTGTCATGAACTAAAATTAAACTTTATACTAACTCATTTGTGTTTGTCCCAAAATTCTGAACTTATTTATCTATGGTTTCATCATCAAATTCTTCCTTCTCGGTTACTGTTAAACAAGCAATTAGACTTTTGCTATATAAAGCAACCAACACAGCATTACTTACAAATTCCTCTTCACTATCATACTCACTTTAGAATTCATTCTCACTCTAAGTGCTAGTCTAAGACTTTCCTTTTCTCTTCTTCAAGATGTTAGCACATTCCGCTTATACATGTCTGAAGCCTTGACATTCATGACATTGAATCTTCTTCACTTTTCTTTCTCCCTTTTAAGTTTTAGTTTGTTGTTTGAAATTGTTATTTAATGTGCTTCCACCATTTTTCCTAAACTCGGGTCTATCCTTTTTCACTTTCTTTAACCACTTACTGAAATTTCTTGTCAATAACACCAGATTCTCATTCTCCTCAGATTCGTCTCTTATGCCATTCACAACTTTACCAATTTGTGCTTGCAATGCCAACCCTTTGCTTTTCTCTCGTTTATCCCTCAACAAGTTCATCTTAAAATTGGTAAGAATCCTAATTACTTTATCCAACGACAATTCATTGATATTATGAGCTTCTTCAATAGCTGCAATTTTCAGTATAAACCTCGAAGGTAATGATCTCAATGTATTCTTAACAAGTTTCAGGTTAGAACACTTCTTCTCGAGTTGATGTGTTTGGTTTGCTATGTCACGCAGTCTCTCATAAAAGTCTCCAATAATTTCACTCTCATCCATCTTCAGCACCGTAAATCTCACAGTTAACATCTGAAGTTTTGAGGCTATCATAGATTTCGATCCCTCATGTATAGTTTGCAAAGTGTCCCACGCATCTTTGCCAATTCATAAGCTGATATCATTGAAAAACGATCTTCATCAACAACACTAAATATGACATGTATGGCTTGAGAATTTTCAAGTGCTCTCTCTTCTTCAGCTCTTGTCCACTCAAATGCATCTTTCAATATCTCCCATGTCATCAGTTATCACTAGATGTGTCCAACCATGTAACACTAAGTTCCACGCTTATGCTTGAATAAATACTCTCATTCGTAATTTCCACACAGGATAATTAGAACCATCCAACAACGGTGGTCTAGTAATTGATGCTTCTTCTCTTGTAGCCATATTTGCGAAACACGAATCTGCACCAACTTGCCGTATCAAGTTATGATTTGATTACATGCTTTAGTACTAATTAAAATTTTGAAAGGATGTAGTTTCACAAAATTTTTGACTCGATAGCAGTTGTTTCTAGCACAAGAAAAGAACTAAAAAATTAAACACAAATTGCAAATTAACACTAGAAATTTGTTACGTAGTTTAGCACACTTTGCTTACGTCTACGGGGCCCTCTCCTAGCTTAATACTTTCACTAAATCAATTGTTTTATACAAGGCTTTATCGAGCTGACTGACTCAACCCTTGACACTATTCCTTGTCCTCATAACCTGTGAAAGTAATTCACACTCAATAACACGATCGACTCATGCTAACCTCAATAAAAGATTTTCTCAACTTTTAACGATAAAGATAATAAACAAACAACTCAAGTGATTAAAATAATAAAGAACATAAACGAATACACTTGAGATAAGGAAACAACTTCCCTAGCAAAGTAGCTCCTTCAATGACAGATCATAAAGTTGTTCACCAAGAGTGTTGCTATAGTCTTCCAATATTAACATCGAAACACCACACACACAGCCACAGAAAAATCTCCAACAAAATAAATGTTTCTTGACTGAAATGTTGCAAAAATCTGAACTACAAAATACACACCAGCTACTGGAATTTTTTGCACAACACCTCAATTATCGACAACCACCAAAACAAACACGATCAATGACTGATCAACCTAACAAAACTTATACAAACACCACAAAAGAACAGTAGCCAGAATTGCCCTCAATGGTGGTTCAAGAATGGAAAAGAACATAGTTGACCATTAACAATTATGCAGGCCCCTAAAATCATGTTAGAATAGCAGAAAAAAAATGCATCAGTAATCATACTACACAATTACAGATCACCCAGTCAAATCACGCAATAACAAAATAAAATCACTAAACCTCTCAATCAATGAAAAAGACTAAAGGAAAACCCAACTAAAATGATTATGTCAAAGTCACGTGATTCTTAACAAAAAAAATAGCAACAGATAGAATGATTTCTTGACGCAATCAGTTGCTAAACATCATCACAAATAACCCTAGAAATCCTAATAGTGAAGCCACCCAAAACTTATCATTTTTCCTCTCCAAAAACGACAACACTTTAGCCCACTACACATATAAATCCTGGCCACACTATAGCTACAAATCATAAAACCAAATCTCCAAAAATATGCTTCTTTAAATAGCCATTATCCCAAAATAAGATATACATTAAATCTCATATTGATTAGGATTTTAAATTAAATCAACCTTAGCTTGAAAGAGTCCAACTAAGTTCAATTATTAAATAATACTCAAAATTAAATAATGAGATATCATAACCTATATGGTGATGTTGTCGCCTGCAACCAAATATAAAAGAAATCACTTCCGTTAAAACAAATTAATGTAGTAGCGGTAAGCG
>JAOTAX010000002.1:36692352-36711046 GCA_025629825.1 Erythroxylum guanchezii
CAAGATATTAATTAGAAGTTTAACAATTTTTATAGACAAAATAATAAATAAAGTTTAACACCTCATATTCCACTGATAAGGAAAAGAAATAATTAATTTTTTGGATTCTTAGTGACATGAGAGTTAGTAGAAAATACCTATCATGTGTTTTATTTTTATTTCTGTTAATTAATTATAAATAAAAATGTAAATATTACAACCAATAAGATGGGTTAAAAATCTTAATTATAATTATATGAAAATTTTTTAAAAGGATTGTTTAGTAAAAAAATCAAAATTTTCTACTAAAACTTTTAAGCTAGGTTGCTCAAAACGTTGACAATAATTTTTTGAAATTATTAAAAATTTAATTTAAAAATAAAATAAAATAAAATAAAATATGTAGTTAAAAACATTTAGCTACGATTTTAAAATCTTCATCAAAACTTTTTAGCTACGTTCCGAAAACCGTCACCAATGACTTTTACATACGTTCAGTAAACCGTCGCAAAATCTATTTTGCTACAAAATGGTCAACATCACAAAATATTATTGCCTACAAACATGGAAAGGTAACTTTTAGCCATAAAAACAAAGCATTTGAAATTATTTTTGGTGACGATTTACCTAATCTTCACTTATCATTGTTGACGATGTATCTAAGATTGGAGCAAAATATTTTTTGAGACGATTTTGATAAAATGTCACCGATACTATTTTGTTATCGCAATTTTGCAACGATTCATTAGACAAATTTTTTTCATCGCTAACATGTTTTGACAACGATTATGGAGCCCCTTCGTTAATTTATTTGTGAATACTCATGAAAGTGCAACAGAAACTTTACCAACATATTTCTATTACGATAATATTTAATACATTATCCATATAAATATGTTAAGAATATAAATGAAATATCACCAAAAATCCAGCCAACTTGATACATATATGATTGATGGAAATTTTAACAAAGATAGTAACCAGATTTCATAGCTTTGAAGCATGTATAAACAATATAATTAACAAAAATTTACCTCCTAAAGGTGTTCAAAGTTGATTGGAAACCATGATTTTCTACCACACAAAAAATCCAAACACAACAGAAAATAAAATACCAGGATTTGTTGAATCCAATTCACCAACTTCTTACACACACTACTATAATGTCGTCAAAAATAACCCCACACTACAAGCTAGAAGGCCACACTCAAGAATATATCAGTTAGGTTAAAGCAAATACATTGTAGTTGGCCATAAACCCAATAGGTAGGCTTAGAGGAATGGATCCAAGGGCCTACGGTAAGATTAATAACATAATATCCATCTAATAAATGACCCAAATGATACAAACACATTCTAAAGTTATGCTAGTTCATAACAATTAATTCAACAATGATTTCATAAAACTTTTAGTATTTGTATTTCCTAATCATTTTAAAGATCATTTTTAATTATATGAAAAGAAGATCATTTGTAATTACAAAAAGGTAATCATTATTAGGTTAAACATTAATTATAAAATCATAAATATTTGAACTAAAATATGATAAGATCATACTTCTTCAAGTAAGGGAAGATGACAATTACAATTAATTTGCAAATGTGATTTTACTATAATGGTAAATTTTCAAGTGTAATCTTAAGAATAAGAGTTGCTTCGTTCTATTTTGCAATTATAATATTAAAATTGAAGAGCTATGTTGTTCATATTATAATATTGAATATTATAATATTCAAACGATCCTATCTAAAAGTTGAAGTTTAACTATCTGACAAAGAGATAGGATTTTAGCTTGAAGACAAATTAACCTTACATCCTAACTTTTAAATTCCAGCATAATAAGCCGATAACTCACAACTTTCAATCAGAACCTGGCTACTATGAGCTAATGATTGAAGTATGATGGAGTTAGTCAACTTTGAGTGGTAGCTGTTCTTCCTGAAATGCAATTCCCTTGAATATCATTTGATTTATCTCCCATCAAAGCCTATATTTTGTGTTACTCAAGGAGATTTTAATTATTGTCTGGTTTACATCTTTATCCTTATGGTTAAGTCCTAACTAGGTGATGAGACTCTGCTAGCTGAAATTTGGAGCTGCAAAGTTGCAGAGGATTTGAATCCTTTGCTAGATTATAATCAAAGAACATGTGGTTGATTGATTCAGAGACATGACCACAAAGTACACAAGTATCCTGAATATTGAGAAACCTGTTCACTAGATACAAGGTGTTCGGTCTTTCTTTTAAGACAAAAATGCTTAGATCAGACAAATTTATGCCAATGGACTTTGAAGGCTTAAGGTCTTGGCCATTGTGCACATTAAGCAGCTGAAAAATTCTCAAACCGATGTCTATAATGTCTGCTTTATCATCATGATTCGGATAGAGCTGTCCAAACTGAGCTGTTGAATTAAAAGAGCTAATGACATCCCTAACTAAAGTCACGTTAGGGATGAGTCCTCTTAGAGATAAATACAATTTTGATTTGAAGTTTGTTAAGCTTCTAGAGACGGTTTAGAGATGATTGCTAAATTGCCATTAAATAATTGCTACATACTTGCAAAAGTAAACAATGATAGCTTAGGGTTTCCACGACTACGTGGAAGGAAGCCTCCAACATTCATCAGCAAGTAGAAATACTTAAACGTGTGTTAAATTACTTTAGCAAAATAACGCATCCACTTAAGCTCCTGACAATTTATCTAGATGATCCCTTGATGGGAGCTTCATCCTTCACATGTACGTAGACATATGTTTTCACATTAAGAGTATGTGGATCATAATATAGAAGTGAATGAAAAGTGTTACACTACAAGAAAAATAGAGGTTAACAACGAAAATTACCGACGGAATGTGTACAAATTCCGTCGGTAAGCCTATTTAGCGACAGAATTTACTGACGGAAAAAAGCGTCGGAAATATGGCTGTCGGTAAATTTACCGACGGAAATTATGCATACCGTCAGTAAATTTACCGATGGTTATTTTATTCAGTCGGTAAATTTCTGTCAGAAAATTACCAACGGATTTTTTTTCCGTCAGTAAATACCAACGAAATTTTTTTTCGTCGGTAATTACCAACGGAATTTTTCCGTCAGTAAATTTGTTAAAAATTATTTTTTAAAATTTACTTATAAAGTATTAAGTTTCTCTGATTACCTTCTATTTCTTAGGCAAGACATTCATCGAGACAAGTGAAGTTTGGCTAGTGTTTATGGACCCATCTAAGCTTTGCCTCGGTAATAAACTATGTCTCGTGGTTAACTCCCTGAACTTGGTCAGAGAAATTGTTCGAGCCCAAGACAAAATCTTTGCGAACCACACCCGATCTCGCCTTGCTAGAATCAGAAATTTATCACTACCATTTATAACTTAAAGTTATTTTCCAATCACAAAATACACAAATAAACGAAAGTAATTAAATACATAAATTAACTTTCATCCAATATACGAAAAAGTACATGACAGTAGTTGCAAAAATACCTCTACCAAAGGACACGAAGACAATGGCCAAAGAGACAACTCCGATGAGTAGAAAAGGAGTCCATAACAGAGAAACCGGAGAGAAGAAAACCGAAAAGGAGACGCAGGAAGAAGGAAGAAGGAAGACGAAAACGTAAAGGGGAGGGGGGAGATGTTGGGTAAGCTGATATTTAAAAAGAATTTACCGACGGAAATTTTCGTAGGTAAATTCAAAAAAATTTTATTCTGTCAATAATTCCCACATTTTTACCGACGAAACGAAAATTTCCCTCCAAATTTAGCGACAGTATTCTTTCCATCGGTAATTGTTCGTCGCTAACTTGTAGTGATTACCGACGGCTCCATTTTTTCGTCGCTAATGTCCGTTGCAAATTTTGCCGAGCCAAATTCCCTCCAAATTTAGCGACGGTATTCTTTCCGTCGGTAATTGTTCGTCGCTAACTTGTAGTGATTACCGACGGCTCTATTTTTCCGTCGCTAATGTCCGTCGTAATTTTTACCGTGACGAATTTCCTTCAAATTTAGCGACGATTTTTAGTACCGTTGCTAAATTAATCATTTTAGCGACGGAACTATACTTTCCATTGCAAATTTCCAACGACATATTTTCCGTCGCTAAATTTTCGTCGACGATGACAATTTTATATCAAGTTACGTAAAAAATTTTAATTCCATCTTTTATTGTTTTTTTAATGATAGATATAAGCATAATTTTTCTTATAAAATGAAATTAATGTTTTAATTACCTCATTCTCATCATTAAAAAATCAGAATTACATAAATCTGCATATAACTTGATTTATAAAAATAATTTTGCTTTTCAAAGAGAGTTTTAAGGTCTATATAATGAAGTGCTGATAAGATCCGACATTTGTGATTTATGGCCTGTTTGGATGAGCTTTTGGGAGGCCAATAAATACTTTTCTCTACCATAAAAGCTTTTTTTAAAGAAAAATGAATGTTTGACTGTAAAATAAAAAAGTACTTCTATAATAGATATAACTTTTTTGGCAGCCAAAATACAACTTTTTGAGAAGCTAAAATTTAAAGCTTCTCAAAAAAGCATTTTTCAGTTAGATTTTTCAGATTAATTAACGAATCTATTTTTTAGTCCCTTTTGCTCTTATGTTTTACACATAATTTTCACAATACCCACAAACTCATCTTTCTGTTTATTATGTATTTAACTATTTACTCAACTTGGATATTTTTTTGAGATATATACAATATTATTTGGCTTTGTATATGTTTTAATATTTATTTTTGATATTAGTTTACTTATGTTATAATCTATATAAAATATTTGGTTAGATATATTTTCATTTATGTTTCATATGGCTTAAAATTATATAATAATTAATATATTGTGCTTTGCATATTGTTTAATATACTTTAAATGATATTTATATGCATAAACAATTTTTATTACGAAATAAAATATAGTTAAAATTAAAAGTATTTTTTTATTTTTATGTTGTCAAACAGTCTACTGTACGAAACTCTTTCAAAAAAACTCTTTTTTAAATGACAGTCAAACAGTCAACTAACTTCTTAGAAAAGTTATTATCAAAAAAGCTCTTAAAAAAAGTTTTATTAATAAAAGCTCCACTGGTATAAGCTAACTAAATAGAGACTTAGCCAGTAAAGATGAGACAGATTTTCTGTTCCCATAAATCAATTTCTACTTCGTTCCACTAAATTTCTCCTGTATATTTATATGGGTTCACATAAAGATATGAACATACTGATTGAAACAAGGATGGAACAATATTTATGACAGAGAGTATTTCACGTGAATAAAGATTGCTAAAGAGCATTATGTACTAGTAGAGGAAACAGTGACCAAAGACAGGACTTGACCCCTCGGTTTCACTATGATATCTACATTTGTATTAAAAATAACGACAAATTTTGGTTGATTTGGAATGTTTCTTGTCCTTCAGTATAAAGGATTTATTATATTAGGGTTGTTTAAACCTCACTTCGGGCAACCTTATCAAATTTCATCTTTTAAGAAAACTGGAAACTTACGCCGGCAACATACCAAATTTAATAAATTTAAGTCAAATTTAATAAAAAATATATTTGGAAAATCATAATCATGAACATAATAAGTCACAATTTAGTAAAACACGTGAAATTGAACAATACAAGAAGTTAACTTATTCCAACTTTATAATTGATAGCTCATGATTAAAAAATTCAACCAGTTTATCGATTCAATTGTAAAAACTTTAAACCATCTAATTTATTGGTTTGAATTTTAATTTTTCGATTTGATTTAATTTAGCAACTCTTGTTGTTAAAAACTAATCGATTTATTAATTAATCGGTTAATTTTTATTAATTAATAAGTTCTTATAAACTAAAATAAATTAATTAATTTTTATTTAAGAATTTCTTTTCTTAATTAAAATTCAAATTATTCGACTCAATTTCTTTAATTTTATTGAATCTTTAACCAATTTTATGATGATCTAATGCCGGTTGAATCTTTCAAACCTTAAACCTCTTATCTTAAACATTTAACTTCTTATCCGATTTTTAAAACATTAAATATTATTTTAAACTTTCAACCGCATTAAACTAAAGAAATTAGGTCTCAGCCGGCCACTTTCTAATCGTGATCACAAAGAAATAGAAGTACAATGGATATGGAGTATAATTGTCACAAAAAGATAGAGTTATTATGAGCATATAATATTTCATATACATTATTTAAAATTTTGGTTTTGAAGGAAGTCAAGTGGTACTTCTACGTAGGTGTCCTCCTCAGACAATTAATAATACAGAAGCAGAATGTCCCCAATCAACTCATCGCGTGCCCAATCTTATGACGGTATTCAATTTCTTACAACGTAGTGTAATGTCTATACGACTAAACTGAATTTATTAACAAAGATGATGTATGGAACGAGTTAGGTTTTGGTGATCTGTAACCAAATAAGGTTAGGTTATCCATATTATAATGTGAAAATATAAGCTCAATCAACCATATCAAAATAAGAAGGTTGCTTAAACATTGATCCAGTCAATACGAAATCGGCCTCTTGCTCTTTCTACCTCTCTTTTCTTTTTAATATTCAATGGCCAAATCCCTAAGTTCTGAGCAAGATCTCTAAGGGATCAAATCAACTTTATGCATCTCTTCTAAAATTAACAGGTGACCAATTAATAAGGTTATCATTTCAAAAGCATGATCTGAGCAGCTCTGGTTATAAAATGTGTATCCTTTTGATATCTTTAACTTTTCGTTTGTTACTCTAAGCAAATGAACTATTTTTTCCTATTTACTTTTTCTTTTATATTTTCTAAATTTAGTAAAAAAAATATTTGTTTGAATTTTTATTTTTATTTGCTTTTTGTTTTTTACAGTTTCCAAAATTTATGAAAATCACAAAAAGTAAATTTTGTTTCTATTCATTTTTTATAATTTGATTTAATATCAACTAAATATATATTAATTATCAATAATAAATTATGAATAATTTAATATTATATTATATTATACTTACTTAATTAAAATTATGAATAATTTCATTTTATTTTTGTTATTAAATTAAGTTAAATTATAATTTTATTGTAATCACTATCAGATAAAAACTAAAGGGCTAGTTGATTCTACTTTTATTTTTAAATTATAATTTTTTCTATTGTTGTTTTTGTTTTCTTTTAAATAAAAATAAAAACTTATTTAGTTGTTAACGTCAACTAAATGAATTATTAAATAAAATTAAATTATTTATAATTTTATTAATTATTAATTATTAATTAATTGAATATATAATATAATATTAAATTAAATTATTTATAATTAATGTATTAAAAATTAAATAATATATATTTGATTAATAGCAAATCATATTATAAAAAAAGAAACAGAAAATTTATTATAGTCTTCATAAATTTTAAAAATTGGAAGAAATAAAAATATAAACTAAAAATTCAAATAATTTTTTTTACTAAATTTTAAAAATTAAAATATAAACGAAAACAGTCAGATCATATGTATAGGCAAGTGGTTAGTTCCGGGTGTATCTTTATGTCATCCCATCTCAGGTATATTCCAATCCTATTATTATCTTTAGCCTCAGACGGCTTTCATATTTTTCAGTGGGCCTGTTTTGGTGCCACAGTGTCTTCTACAGTCTAATGAGCCTAATCTCACCTTTCCCTGAACCAGACCCGTTATGTCCTATATGACATGTACTCGATGGTCATGTATCCTTCCACAGGGTTTTGCATTATGTCCTGTTCATAAAATGAAATACCCTGTTAAATACAACCCGTATGAATTATTTTAGTTGGCTACACGCTTGTTACTATCGTTTTATGATGACTACTTGCTAAGTTCGTATCCAAATGTTTGGTTGACAAGCTCTTTTTTTTGTTTTATGTCCCAGAAGCTTACTTGAGCTAATGATAGACTTGGCAGTGCATCAATTGTACGTGTTTCTGGACTTGTAAATGTGAGTAGAGGTTGCCCAAGTTTTGACAATGGTTACAAAATGGATATAATTGATCTTCTGTTATTGCAATCTTGAAGACCATCTCATCAACAAAACTTTCAATGTTAAAGGGTTTCTTCACACTTATTATATATATTCATTATAATTTTCTTAACATATAATTCATCATAAATTACTAAAACAAAGTGATATACATTACATTTTTAATATTATATTTAAGCGAGAAGGCATAACTTTTTATTTAGATTTTTTCTATATAAAAAAATATCTGCTATCCTTTTTTTATTTGATGGATAAATTCAAATTTTGTAATTATTCTAATAATATAATAATTAATAATAAAATTTAAAATTTAAAATTTAAAATTTAAATTGCTCTCAACTGCATTTTAATTTTTTGTTGTTTAATATGATTGTATGTACAATGTATAGGGATTTAATAATTAAAAGAAATCATACTTATAAGAATGTTATTATAATTATACATGAATGCATTGTGATAGGCGTAATTAGGTTAAGTTTTTAGAATGATTTTGAAATTATTTTACTTGTGTTTGGATTATTTTTATATGATTTATTATTGACTTATACTTTGTTTATGTGCCTTATTTTAGCACTTTAATGGAGAAAGAATTAATTCGAAATGTTAGAGCAATGTTGAAGAAGTTTTGGCATGAATTTAAATGAACATAAATTGGACATGGACTTATGTTCATAACACAAGTCAAACATAGTCTTACATTTTGCCATGTGTTATTAAAATGAGAAAGGTTGTTCTACTTTTTTCATTCACATAACCTAAATATATACAACTTGTTGTAACGGTAAAAGCTAAATCTAAGCCTGAAATTGTGCTTTGAACATGGAAAGAATAAGTTAGTCAAACATACTATATACAACAAAAGATATGCAGGATATGTACAGTTAAATGTACAACTAATACTCCCCCTCAAGCTGGAGCATGTAGATTTAAAATGCTCAACTTGTGTTGTAATTTGGAAAACTGATCTTTGCTTAAGGATTTTGTAAGAATATTGGCAACTTGATCATGAGTTAAGATAGGATGAAGTTGAATGATCCCTTGTTGAAGTTTTTCACGAATGATGTGGCAATCTATTTCAATACATTTTATTTGTTTGTGGAAGACGGGATTGGTAGCGATGTGCTGAGTAGCTTGGTTATCACAGTAAAGAATAATACGAGTAAGGGAAGTAAGACTAAGATCTTGAAGCAATGTGTTAAGCCATATAATTTCACGAGTGGTCACAACCATAGAGCGATATTCAGCTTCAGTAGATGAGTGAGAAACAGTAGACTGCTTTTTACTTCTTTGTGAGATCAGACTATACCTGAGAAAAATACAAAATCTTGTAGTGGAATGCCTCGTCATTGGACAACTAGCCCAATTTGAATCACTATAAGCTGATAGTTGTAATGAAATTTTGGATGATAATATAATTCCTTGGCTTGGACTTTTCTTCAGATATCGTAATAATTGATGAGCAGCATGAAGGTGAGGCTTGCGAGGTTGGTGCATGAATTGACTTAGAATATTGACAGTGAAAGTGATGTCTAGTCTTGTAATAGTGAGATGAATGAGTCGACCAATAAGTTGTCGATAGAGGGAAGGATCGGGAAGCAAGCCACGTTGTTATTATCAAGTTTGAGGTATTGCTCCATGGGAGTTTTAGCTGTGCGAGAACCAGTAAGACTAGAGTCATAAAATATCAAGTTTGAGGTATATATTGATCTTAACTAGTGGAGTCTAGATAAGAGAAATAAAATATCATAGAAAAAAAAAGTTGTTCCTGCATGCACAAATTATATGAAGAAAATTGAAGAAAATAAGTAATTAAAGAACAATAATCAAACTATGCCAAAAAGTGGAAAAGGTGTAAAAGACCTAAGGGATGAAGGGAGCTCTGAGAAGAGACGTTGGTTTCTTCTGGGTTTGTTTGGATATATATGTTGGCGCTTATTTTTTGGTTTCCTGCCTTTTGTCTGTTTATATTTTATTTTTTTCTTTTTATCTTTTTCGGTTCTGATTTTTAGCTGGCCAGCTCAGCTTGTGTTAGAGAAGTTTTCTTCTTTTGCTTTGACAGTTAACCGAAAACAAGGGCTCTATTAAACGAGCTGTATACGATTCTTTTATAAATGATGGAAATAAAGTTTGACTCTCTACATGACGAGAGCTTAAGTTCGTTACTGTGTTCATCGTAATCTTCAGGTTTTATCATGGTATCAGAGCCATAACCAGGTGCAATCTCTTCAACGTTTTTTTTTCTGTTGCATTCTTGAATGTGTTGCTGAATTCTGGCTGCGACTTTGGTACACATTGATTCTGAGCGTTGGTTGTTCAAGTTTCTTCGACTATGTCTACTGAAGTTCAATCATCATTTTCCACTGTAGTTGATGTTAATAGTGAATTGTACATTCATAGTTCGGACTATTCGAATCACAGTCTTGCTACACAGAAGTTGAATGGTGATAATTACAACAAGTGGAAAAGGGCTGCTGAGATCTCTTTGATTGCAAAAAATAAATTAGGTTTTGTTAAAGGAACATGTGCAAAGCCTATAAATGAACCAGTACTAGAAATGGAGTGGGAAAGGTGTAATAATTTGGTGATCTCTTGGATTCTACACTCTGTAGAACTAGATATAGGTAATAGCATTTTAAGTTTTAGATCTGCAGCTGATATTTGGACTGAGTTGAAGGAGAGGTATGGATTGTCTAATGGTCCAAGAAGGTATCAGGCACAAAAAGAATTGATAGGAATTTCTCAAGGTAATCAGTCTGTAAGTAGTTATTACACTTAGATGAAAACAAAATGGGATGAATATCTTGGGTTGGTTGAGTTGCCAGTGTGTAGTTCTTGTGGTGTCACTAATGTGATGAACAAATTTCTTGAGGACCAGCAGCTTTTACAGTTTCTCATGGGTCTTAATGAGGATTTTAAGACAGCGAGAGGAAGTATAATTATGATGCAGCCCATGCCTACTCTCAGTCAAGCCTATAGGTTGATCTTGCAAGAGGAGAAACAGCGAGATTGTGAAGTATCTCCTGTTATTTTGTCCGATGGAGCTACTTTTGCTGCTGGTTATCAAAAACAAAAGTCAAATGTGTTTCAACCAAAGTTTAATAACAGTGGTGTTTAAGGTTCAATGTCTGATAGTAAGAGTGTGGTGTACGGCATTACACTTAATGGTAGGCGATCCAAGCTCTTTTGTGATTTTTGCAAAGTTTATGGCCACTCTATAGACGGATGCTTCAAATTGCATCCTCCAGCTGGGAATGGTGCTAAACTGTGGGATAGGAGCAAACGATTGGTAGCCACTGTACAACTAGATATTTGTGATATTGAGGGACCACCAGCTGTGGGTGATGAAGTTGATAATACCAGATCTTCTACCGAACCTAGCGTGGGGATGAACCAAGAGATGTATGATCAACTGGTGCTTTTGCTGCATAAATTTGGTTCAGCTGGTGGTCAATCTTTAGGAACTGGCAGTGGCGACATTACTGGATCAGCTGCCTTCTTTGCAGGTAATAGTTTGTGTTTCTTTAGTCATTGTGTCAAACCTGTTTGGATCATTGACAGTGGTGCAACAGACCATATAACCTCTAGTCTTACTTTGTTTCAAACCTTTCAGCCCTTACTTAAACCTTTCCATATTACTCTTCCTACTGGTAAGCAAGCCTTAGTTGCGCATATTGGTACTGTGAAAATTAATGACAATTTGCTTTTGACCAACTGTCTACATGTGCCTGATTTTGAGTCCAATCTGATTTCTGTTCACAAGTTATGTGTTCAGTATCATACTAGCATGATATTTACACATTCGCATTGCTTTGTTCAGGACCAAGCAATGAGGCCTCTGGTGCTTGGTAGAAAGAGGGGGGCCTTTACTTTGTGCTTGAGGACAATGAGTTTAATAGTCTTTCTTCTCCAGCCATCATTTCTTGTAATCGACCTCCTATTCTTCATTCTATCCATCATGTGAATAATACTTCTTGTAGTCCACTGAATACACAACTTTGGCATTGTAGACTTGGCCATTTGCCTTTTGATCGTTTGCAGTTGATTCCTGAACTTTATTGTAATGGGAAATTTGCTCATAATTCTGTTATCTGTCAAATATGTCCTAAGGCAAAATTTTCTCGATTTTCTTTTCCTTCCAGTTGCATTAAAATCAAGGCTATCTTTGAAATGCTTCATGTGGATTTGTGGGGACCGTATCCTGCTGCCACTTATAATGGACATAAATATTTTATCACTATTGTGGATGATTTCTCTAGGTGTACTTGGGTGCATTTATTGTCCAGTAAAATTTCTGCTTTGCCCATTTTACAATCTTTTAGTGCTTATGTTGAAAAACAATTTCATGTTTCTGTTCAGACCATACGAAGTGATAATGGTTTAGAGTTTTGTTCCAAGATTTCCATCGCATTTTATCTTTCTAAAGGCATTTTACACCAAACCTCCTGCGTCCACACACCTCAACAGAATGGTACTGTTGAACGGAAGCACAGACATTTGTTGGACTGTGCAAGAGCTTTGTTTTTTCATGAAACAGGAAGAAACTATAAATGAATTCTTCGGACGTTTCTATAACGTCATCACAACCTTAAAGAACTTGATAAAGTTATATCCCAATTATGAGGTTGTAGCAAAGATTCTAAGGTCGCTGCTAAAGGAATGGAGATCTAAGGTGACAGCTCTAGAAATTGCAAAGGATCTCAACACTATTTCACTCGACTGCTTAAGAGGAAACTTGATGATCCATGAGGTCGAGCTTAGGCGAGATGAAGGATCTTCATATAGAAGAGGAATGACATTAAAAGCAACTGACGTATCAAATCCATCAAATGGTGATGAAAGCGACAGTGAGTTACAAATAGATGGAGATGATGAATTCAATTTCACGGTCAGAAAATATGCATGCTTCTACAAAAAGAAGCTAATGAAGAAAATAGAAGGAAACAAGAAAATTGGAAATAACAGAATCCCATCTAAAGGCAATAGAAGCAGTAACAATTGTCAAAATAATCAAATCATATGCTATCACTGCAAAAAGCGTGCACACACAAGACCAGAATGTCCTCTTCTTCAAAAAGATAAAACAAAAAACAAAAAACCTAGAAAGCAAGCTATGACTGCGGTTTGGTCAAATGAGTATTTTGAAATTTTTGAAGAAGAAAAGCTTGAAGAAGTCAGCAATGTTTGCTTTATGGCTGAATCAGGAGACGATGAGATATATTATTCTGAATCCGATATTGAAATTGATAAATTAAGAGATGCATATCATGAACTATATGATCAGTATAAAAAATTATCAGTGCAGTATTTCAAAAAAGTTGAGATATGCATGATACACTTCTTAAACAAGTGTTGCCTATCTCATGAAAGCTCCACATCATCAAGCTTTTCTTTTTCCTTCTCAAAGCTCCAAAATAAATGGTACCTATCTCACAAAAGCTATACATTAAGCGTATATGCACTCTATCGATCTACATATTTGATACAGTACAACATCAGAAAGGGAAAATTCAGTCGAAATCTGACTTATGTCTATATGATTATTACTTTTCAATTCAATAATGATATAGGCAGCCACTTTCATATACATAAAGAACAAAGGGAAAACATGGTCAAAGATTAAACATTATAAGAAGTGGTCCTTATATGCAAGTCGTGACATAGAAGAGTATTAAAACTTCAGTTTTTTAGTTACAGAAAAAAAAAGGAAGAAGAAGAAGAACACGACTGCTTAACCAATAATGTTCTCTAGAGTTGATCAATATGGTTATCCTTTAAGATATGGTTTTAAAAAACCATACAAAACTCGTTTTTGATTAAGACACCTCCAATATAAAGAACTGGAAACTCTTCTCCAGGGACAAAGTCATCAATGATGTTAATTGCACCCCAATGAAACCTTGCCAAGTGGACGATCAAGATGGGTATATCTCAAAGTAGGTAATAGTTACTGTTGGTAGAGCAACAACTAAAATGCTGGATTGCCATTTTGAGCCCTAGAAATTAAATATGCAAGTTAATTTCCTTTTATTTATACTTATTCAAGTTTGAATATAAACTTTACCATCATATTTTTATTATAATATTGTTTAATGAATTATTCATATAAATATTTACTAGTTAATATTATATAAGAGATCAAACTCAATTTATCTGCTTAATTAATTTATAAAATCAATTTATCTCCATTAGATACTTAATTATTATTAGTAATAAAATATGATTGCATTGATATTGGCAGTAAAAAATTATTCTTATTTAAAAAATAGTAACTAAAATTATGAAATTAAACAAAAGATAAAATATCTAAATTTTAATTACTGAAAAGGTTATCTTAAGAGTTTGAAATCATGACTTTTCTCTCCTCTTATCACAAGTTGCAGTTTGAAAAGGATATTCTTTAGCAAACATTCTGATTTGAAACTACAAAATAGGAAGTAGTTTTAAATGTGGTTCACACACAATATAAATTGCAATTTTTATGCAAAAGATTATAATATTGACCTATTAATTTTTATTAAAACATAAATTTTCTTATAAAATGAAATTAAAGTTGTACCTCATTATCGACAACAACAACACTCAATGGAAGTCTCATTGCGATGCGAAGTCTAGAGAGGTTCGATAGTACACAGTCTTATTCCCACATAGTAGAGAAGTTATTTTTGATAGACCCACATGCAAATGCGTCATGAAAAAACTACAACATTTTAAAAGGATGTGAATAAATATATAAAAATAAATTAATAAATAAAAAGATACATAAAATACTAATAATAATAATAAATAAGTATTGTAATCATTCTCATCATTAAAAAATTACATAAATCTACAAAACTTAATTTATAAAAATAATTTTGCAATTCAAAGAAAGAGTTTTAAAATCAATATAATGAAAATTTGATAAGATTCGACATTTGTGAGATGGCCAATAAAGATTGCTAAAGAAAATCATATTCCCTAGTTTGGTAAGCATAACGCACAAATAAGGAACGAGATCCTCTGTTTTCATTATGATGTTTTAACCAACAACCTTGAATATTTAAACTTCCCATCATCAAAACAATTATTGAACATTCTGTTTGTTTGTGTATCTGTGTAAAGTCACAAATTTCTATAGTTCAATATCTAATTTGGAATTTTTTATTTGGGACCGTTGAAATGGAGAATTGGAAAAACAATGTAGTTTCATTGTATTTATTTCGTGTCAAAACCTTTTTAACTACGAAATTTATTTTTGTATCTGATATTTACAGGACTGAATGTTTTAGCTATGAAAAATATTTCGTAAAAACCTTTCGCTACAAAAATAAGTTTATTGTTAAAAATATTGCCAAACTCTTTTAGCTACAAAATATTAGCTAAAAATCTTTTGCTACGAAACAAAATTTACAGTAAAAAAAACAACACCATATCTTTTTAGCTATGAATATAAAATGTAGTCTATCCTAAATGTAACTAATAGTTTTAAATAACCCATGAAATATTTTATGATGGAGGTATTGTTACAGAAGGCTACAATTTTGAAATTTCATAACCAAAGAGTAACTTTTAGTTACAAATTTCAAATAGTGGCAAAAAAAGCCAAAACTCCTATTTGTTATACTGTGTAGATAAACAAAAGAAGAACCTATAAGACTAGAAAGTATATAGTTAGATTGAATATGAGTTTAACACAACCATTATTTTACAACAACAATAACCCATTAAAAATTTCGTTGATACGCGGGTCTGGAGAGGTTCGATAATATGCAGCCTTACCCCAACTAATAAAGAGATTGTTTCTGAATGACCTACGTGAAAATAATAATAATAAATAAATAATACTTAATAAACAAAATATGAAATAAGTAATAAACTAAATAATATCATAAAGATAGACAAGGTAAGATGATAATGATGATGATGATGATGATGATGATAATAATAATAATGATAATAAGGTTAAGTAGGAAGGGTAAATTCCTAAAAAGTAAGTACTACATATTTAAAAGTTTAGGCTAAATACAAAATGAAAATGCTAAAAAACCTATGAGAATGACAAGGATCTCTTTATAAGAGATCATTTATCTGTATCCTAGTATGCTACGATTTTCTATTACGGGTTATGTCCTCAGTAAGTTCCATCAGTGTCATATCATTTTTTATCACCTAGCCTTAGTTATTCTTAAGACTTCCTTGTTTATTTTTCTTACAGTCTCTAAATACAATCTTCTTGCATCTTCTCACTAAAGTGTCTAGATGTCTCATTTTAACACGTCTAAACTACCTAAGTCTTAGCTCTTTTAACTATTCAACAATAGTAGCTACTTTTAATTTGTCCCTTACCATTACATTCCTAACCTTATCTCTTTTAGGAATGTTGCAAATCTAATAAAGCATCCTCATCTCCGTCACTATTAGCTTATGACTATGCACTTATTTGATGGGCCAATACTTGTCCCACAAAGCATAGATAGCCTAATCACTAAACTATAGAATTTTTACCTTTAAGCTTGAATGATATCTTCCTGTCAAATAAAACTCCTGATGCACTTCTCCATTTAAGTCACCTTAATTTGATTCGGTGAACTTTGTCTTCATCAATCTCTTCATTACTCTTGATGATAGATCCTAGATACTTAAAACACTCATTTTATGGTTTCTCTTCTCAACCAATCTTTATGCCCCAAAAAGTTATACTCTACATACTTAGTCTTAGTCCTACTCAATTTAAAGCCTTTTGACTTTAAAGTATCCTGCCTAAATTCAAGCTTGACATTGATATCCTCTTTTGTCTCATCCACTAAAATAATGGTATTAGAAAACAACATACATTAAGGTACATCCCCTAGCATATTCTTAGTAAGCTCATCAATCACTATTGCAAACAGAAAGAGGCTTAAAGAAGAGCCTTGGTGTAGCCCAATATCAATATAAAAATGCTTTGTATCTCCTTCTACTATCCTTATTCTAGTTTTTACACCTCTATACATATCTCTAATAACCAATATATAAGTCATAGGAACTCTCTTAACTTCTAAACACCTCACATGACTTCCATAGGTATCCTATCGTACACCTTCTCTAAATCAATAAAAACTATGTGTAGGTTGCATTGTCTTTCCCTATAATATCCTATTAATCTTCTAAGGAGATGTAAAACTTCAATTGTGGAGCTTCCTGGCATGAAACCAAATTGGTTTTCTGAGATAGAAGCATCCTCTTTTACTCTTTTCTCAATCACCTTCTCCCATAACTTTATGGTGTGACTAAGTAATTTGATGCTTCTATAATTATTACAGCTTTAAATGTGCTCTTTGTTCTTGTATAAAAGAATTATCATACTAAATCTCCACTGATCCAACATTTTGGCAGACTTAAGGATCACATCAAAAAGTTTAGCTAGCCAAGTAAAACTCTCTTCACCTAGGCTTTTTTACACCTCTATTGGTATCTCATCAAGCCCTACTGCCTTTCCACTCTTCATCCCCCTCAATGTTTTTTTTTTTAATTTCCTCCACTATAATCTATTGGCAACAAATAAAAATACGATACCTCTCGATGTGTTAAGGTCGTCTAAATAGATGTTATCCTATACGCCTTCATTAAATATCTTCTCTTGATGTCATTTTCAGCTACAAAACACCAACCCTATTTCATCTTTTATGCAACGAATTTGATATAAGTCTCTCGCTTTTCGTTCCCTAGCTCTCACCAGCTTAAAAAATATCATTTTCTCTATCTTTAGTTCCAAATCGCTGGTATAGTTTCTCGTAAGCTCTACTTTTAACTTCTGAGATTACCTTCTTCATCTCTTTCTTTGCCAGTTTATAACTTTCTCTATTACCTACTCTCTCCACCTTTGTGGTGCTATCCAATAGAGCTTATAAGCAACCTTCTTGATCTTAACTAGTGGAGTCTAGATAAGAGAAATAAAATACCATAGAAAGAAAAAAAAATTTAAACACATTACTGAGGCCCCTTGAGAAGTACTTCAAAATATATGAGTGTGATATAACTTTACATGTCAATATTTAATATTTTGATGGCAATTTTGTTTGCTGTAGCATGCTAACATTACATAACTTCATACAAGTATCCTCATCAAAAGAAGAACAACGTGAGAATTTCTACAACATAAACACTAAGAAAATTTTACTTCCAAAAGTAATAGGTATTTTGTAAGCACCAATACTTGATCAAAGTCTAGAGTTTCACATAAAAAAGACAATAAAAGAATCACGGATATTAAAGTCAGTGCCTAACGAATAAAATGAGATAGAAGTGACTTTATAGAGTCTCGCACCAATCCCACAATGGTGTCACTATTTTTCAAAGAAGCCCCTAAGCCCAAATTTCACTAAAAAAAATCCATGTGATTTGATATAGATTATTAGGCTTTTTCTCAATACTTTACAGGTATCTAAGTTTAATTATCTAGTAGTTACAATCAATATTGCGATTACCGTATCGAACTTGGTATCAGATTGAGTTCTAGGACGGTACTGTACCGGCATCGATTAATACTATGTACCGATTCGGGTAATTTTTTAAATTTATAAAATAGTCCCTAAATTTTTTTAAAAATTACAAAATAGTCCATTGTCATATTTTATAGTTGTACAGGTTTAGTTTATATATATCTTTATTATATTCTAATTATTTCTATATATAATATATATCTATATATAATAATTATCTAAATATAATAATTTATTGTAAAATAATGAAAATAATTCAA
>JAOTAX010000002.1:36736441-36756406 GCA_025629825.1 Erythroxylum guanchezii
GCAAGGGCCAGCAGGGGGGGTGCTCTTATAATGGGCCCTGGGCAGGTGCCCTGCTGGCCCTTGCCCAGGGCCGGCACTGCTTAGGACCAGAAAACAGGATTAGTTCTCCTCACTCAACCTAAAGATATGCTAATCAATTCACTAAACCAGATTGTTCACTGATCATATAGCTTGAAGTTGCAGAATTTGTCATAGGAAAACCTCCAGATAGTCGTAACGAATATTGAGATCGAGGTAGTATTAAAAATAGGAAAGAAATTTGAAAATTAAGAAATTATATTTGACTTTGTACCAAAAGTTTCCGAGTATCATGGGTTTATGCTAAAAAGGGAGGAAGGAAAGATGATAAAAGAAAGTTTAAAACCATAACATTTTTTTTATCATTGAAGTTGGCTGCAAAAATCATGAGGGATGAATAAGATACAACCAAGATCAAGTGGAAAATTTGGTTGCAATACTCAAGTATATTTTCAAATGATTGAAGGTATTTAGACTATAATCAAGTTTAAAAATAAACAACTGCGAATTAAATTATAGGTAATATAAGGTTTAAGAGAAAACATCAAGTTATGGATAGCTAGGTAAGATGAAGAATATAATTGAATAACAGTTATGAAATTAGGATGTGCATAAATGTATGTTTTATTATTGCTAGGGTGGGAGGGGTATTAAAGCATGAAATATTTATAAAATGATTGTCTTAATCATATATACATATTGAGACAAGTAAGAATGGAAGAAGGAGATATAAAAGTGATGTACAAGTTCTAATGAAAGATGGAGTATATTTTTCTATGAAATTGATTGTGATGAGCAAGTAATAATGAGAAATATTTTCTAGGAAAATGCAAGGAGTTAGATAGTTTATGTTCAATTTGTTAACGTTATCATGTTTGATGTCATATCTTGTAAACAAATACAATAAAAAGGTCATGCTCTTTTGCTAATGTAAACTATAATGTCACTGATCATATAGCTTGAAGTTCCAGGAGCAAGTGGGTATGAATAGAAGAATGAGATAATCATTGTCATTTAGAGGGGTTTTGACAAGAGATTTTCCTATTGGACAAAGAATAATACAATCATAAAGATCTTATCTCAAAAACCTATCACTTAAATCTATCCTGTTCTACCATAAGAGACTCTTAATTGTAAACCTAACCTAATGGATAAGACTTGTCTTGTAGATAAGAACACATATATAGATTATTTTCTTCATTCTTCATTTCATTTATCTTTAATATCTTATTTGAAAACAATGTAGTTTTTGTGACACCTATTGATATGTAGCTTTTCATTTTTTGAATTAAATATGATGAACATTTTCAATGAGGTTTTTCTTGTTCAATTATTTGTGCTAAATTTTATTCAACATTGTTTTGCTACCAAAAGAAGTGTATAGTTAAATGTAATATGCTAAACTCATAATTTGGTAAAAACATACATTAGTTAGATAACCAATACACCATTGGATGCAGAAACATCATTTATCCTTGCATTTATGATCTATCATTTAGATACTTCTCTTCACACTTGGTGGTTACTATACTGAACAATATCTGTTCATAAGATTTTATACATTCAATTGCTAAAGTTTAGTTCTAATTTATCGTGCTTTATGACAAATACTATTTCCAAGTGTGAGGAGGAGATAGTTGGAGGAGCCATTGGTTTTTGTATGGATGTCAGTTTTTGTTGTTTGCTCTTTTATGATGGATATGTCATCTCTAAAACCACATTTCAGGTTTCTTCCTTTATATCATTGATGTGTGTGTTTTTACTTGTTGAGTGTTAATATTTTTAGTTATTTTTTAGGTACTTTTCGTTCTTGATTTAGTAGTTTAGTTTAGTTTTTTGGCAAGTTTGATGTTTTATTGAGTGTGAAAGTGATAGGCATTTGAAGGTGTATGGGAGGAGGAAGAAGAAGTTCAATTCAGTCACAGGTGATCCAACCTTCAGCCCACCTACTGAAGATCCAGCTACGGCAACTTGATGCCAAAGAAATAGAATAATTTTAAATGTTTTCAATAAGATTACGAGATGTTAGTCTGTTATAACAATATCCCACGTAATCATTTGTGCCTATCGTGGGAGGGCCAGTTTGTTATAGAGCTAGTTATCTTTAAATGGGACTGTGAGGGAATAGAATGGGGATCTTATTCCTGGGTATTCAAATTGTAATCGTGCCTCTGAGGAGAGCATTGGGTTGGAGGGACGCTGCACCTTATAATAGCAGTTGGTACTTTTCCCTTTTATGTCATAGTGAATATACTATCAGTCCTATTCAATCCACTTCATTCTTTTTGCTGTGTTCTTTTAGCCATTACTGTTTGATTGAATCCGAGTTCCATCAGAAAGAATATGGGAGCAAGATGATAAAAGTTGGTGAAATAAATAAGGAAAAATATATTTGGTGCGATCGTCAGAGAGATTGGTGTGAGCGCAATCAAGGTGCGATCGCAAGTCACTGTAGTGCAATCGTAATATCAATAGGTCTTCTGAAGGTAGCTTCGGGTGTGATCGCGAGTCAGCATGGTGCGATTGCACTCAGGACTTTTGACCACAAGATATGCTATTCACATACGGGTGCAATCGCAAGTGTCATGGTGCGATCGCAATTCACAACTTCAGGGGCAATTTCAACATTTCCTCACGTGTTTAAATGAATGGTGAACTGTTAAAAGAAGTCCTCAACGTGCGAGAATGTGGGGGAGCTGTTACAATTTAGTGGAGGTGGACAATCATGGGGGAATGCTGAAAGTAATATTAAAAGAGGAGAGGTACGAAGAAACAGGAGGAGGAGAGAGGAACGAGGAAGCAGGAAGAAGATAGAGGAATAGGAGCTCTGTGAAGTTTGTAATTCAGGGCATAGGAACATTTGTTTTTCTTTCAGTTAATTTTCAATTCGTTTATGATGTGTGCCTTCGAGTTTCTTATTCAAAGATTGTTTCACCCTCTATGGTGAATCTTGTTTTCTAAACTTCTGCTATGTATGGTTGTTGTTCTTATGAATAGTTTTTATTAGATCTTAATTAGAATTGAGTTCTTTTATAAAAATCATACAAATATAACTTGCATGCTAAGAGATTAGTGTCTAAGTTTTATTCCTCAAAGGTTATGCAGTTCATCTCTGTTTCATTTATATCCGAATTGAGAGATTTGCATTATGATAAAACATAGTAGGTAATTCAAACTTGAGAGAGAAGAGTTATTTCTTAAGAAACTTGGGGTAGTAGAATAATAGGATTCATATTTATTTAGCGAGAGTTGAAACAATTTTTGGAACTTTTAATCTTGTGAATTCGTGAAAAGCAATTCCATTTCTTACAGATTAGTTTTATCCTGGTAATTTCACCATTATCGATTTATTTATATCCTTTTCAACTTCTAAATCTTTTTATTATTAACTTAAACAATCTGGAAAGCATTTAATTAGTGCTTAGTATAGATCCTCGTGGGAACGATAACCGTACTATAATAACCCGTACGCTTGCGGTTGGATCCGAGTGCGTTTCTATTTTATAATTCATTAATCATGTCATTTTCAAGTTTTATAATCTTTCAGCTGTGAACATGCATTTTCAGGTTTTATAATCTTTCAACAATGAACATGCGTGTGACTAGTATGATTGTTAGTTTTTGTTGTTTTCTTTAAATATGTTTGATGAATATTACTTTGAAATCTAATGTCGAATTGAATGCAGGTGATTCACATGGGACTTGGTCTATCCAAGAAGAAGAATAGGGTTGCACCAAGCAGCTTAGTACTGACACAACTGCAATCGCGGTACCATCAGCTTCTTGGAAGTGTAGCTAATGAGCCATCGGCTCGTACACAGCCAGAAGATCACACACCTACACCTTGTGAGCCTACTCCAACACCAAGAGATGTCACATCTGCGCCTATTACTCATCCTAGAAATAAGTATGAACAACTTTTGAATATACGACGCAATATTAGTTTTCCATCAACTTCTCAAAAAATGCCTCCAGCTTCTAATAAGCAAACACCAATAAATGACACTATTCTTCTTAGTGTTAGTGCTACCTCTGCAAGTACTACAGGTATGATCTTTCACATCGGTGAAATTTATTAAGTTTAATTATTTTTTTATCTAACCAATTAAGAGTATGTTATATGCTAATTGCAAAATATTCCTTTGCTATTTTAGGATCCACAACTGATCCGAAAAAAGACAAGGGTCTCACAAAAATATACGGATTGGCAAAGATTAATAAGGCGATAGGTAAGAGATTGGAGATAGAGATCTCCCCCGCTGAAGGACGACCAACCAACTCCATACCGTCTGTCAAATTATCGAGTGAGATTGGTGTGGTATCCCAAACTTCCTTACCTGTAAGAACAAAATGGAAAAAAAATTACTAATGAGGAGTTGGACATTGCATTCGATAAGTTAGATGTAAGTATTATAAAACTATCTAATTTGTACGTGTTTTCCAAATGCCTAAAGCTTTGACCAATAATTTATAATTTTTTCAGCAAAAATTGGAAATCAAGGGAATGAGGACAGACAACAAAGTACATGCTGCTGTGAAGAAGTTTCTTTCTTTAAGGTCTAAAGATCAAAGATTTCATTTAAAAAAGCATTTTACCAAGCATGGAAAGGATGTTAAGCCGCATAATGTCACAATGGCGGAGTGGATGGATTTATGCAAATATTGTGAGCAATCAGCTACAAAGGTTAGTTAATTTGATCACAAAACTTAATTTCACAACTTTATTGACAATTGATTATATTTTAGTATTTATGAATTGTGATTTATAGATGCTATAATATATTTTGTTACGTGTACGATTAGGAAAAAAGTCAAAAAGCCAAATTGGCTAGGAGTCAGGTCAAATGTCGACCAAACTCCAGCTCCAAGGCCTTTGTAGTGATACAGCATGAGATTATGAGTTATTATCTGTATAATTATATTTTACTTTGATTGACATTTCAAAATTTATAATAAATATTACTAGTAATATATTTCTAAACAACAGAGTGACAAAGATGGAGAAGAGTATGACTGAATGAAGCTATGGTATCACTCTCGTTATGATGAAAGTAAAGGTCAATGGACAACTATCAAATGCAGAGAAAAATGGGTGAGTATATAGTTTATTTACAAATATTTCTTAAATGAGACTGTGTTTGTAATTAATTCTTACATTTTTCAGGAATTAATGTGTAAGGAATTGGCAGATTCAATAGAACAAGGTGATTCAATGATAGTGGATGAAGTGTGCGACAAAGTCTTGGGCACTAGATCATATTACGTTGTTGGCGTTGGAGTTGGGCCTTGACCACAAGGGAAGACTTCGGTCAAAAAGAGACTTCAAGACGAACTAGATGAGTCAAAGAAGGTTAATCAGGGATTACAGTCTCAAGTTGATGAATTAAATAAAAAAGTTGAACAAATGCAGGATCGATTCACTGCAGAAGTTGAACAACAAAAAAAGCTCTTGGAAATTTTATGTTCTATACATAATATTCGTTTAGATTAGATATAAATACTCATATTGATATATTAAACACTTATGACGTACTATTTATATTAATTAATGTATTATGACATGTTTAGAAATTGCAATTAAATAATAAATTATATACACGTATGAAATTCTTGTGATATATGTATAATTATTAAAATTAATAATATACTAAAAATTGAAGAATTATTAAATAAATAAAATTTATAAATAATATTGAATAGTTATTAAATAAATAAGATTTTAAAAAAGATTTTATTTACAAAATAATTATTAAAATTGAAAAATTATTAAATTAAAATTATTTTCGAAAAATAAAAAATAAAAGAACAAAAAATTATTAAAATTGATAAATTATTAAATTAAAATAATTTTTGAAAAATGAAAAGAAAAAGAAAATAACTATATTTGCATCCGTTTTCTCAAATAATCCGAGATGTTTTAAAAAGGTCACGGATTGTGACTTTTCACGATGTTTTCAGAAAACGTCGCAGAATGTGACAGAATCCGCGACATTTCCTAAAAACATCGCAAAAAGATCAACTTTTCAGTGACGTTTTTAGAAACGTCGCGGAATGTCGATATTTTCCATGATGTTTTACATAAAACATCGTAGAAGTCTTTTGCCTACGCCACATTCAGCAACGTTTTTTTGTGACATTTTTTAAAACGTCGCAAATTGTATTCTGCGACATTTTTGGACATTCTATGACGTTTTAAAAACGTCGCAAAATGCCTTATTTCTTGTAGTGAATATTAGTATTAATTGTCAACAAATCTTCTTATTTGATCCTTCCCTCTTGACTTGAACTTGAATAAAAGTCATTTGACCTGATTTTCGTACATGCGTTTAAAACTTTTTCAAAGTCAACGTTATATTTTAAAACTTTTAAAATATGCTCAAAACCATTCTATTTATAAACGTTTTGAAAATCAGACTAAAAATTAAGATGGTAAAATAATAAATGTAAGATTTAAAAAGTTAAATCAATATTAGACTGTCATAAAATTATTGAATAAAATTAAAGAATTTAAAAGACGATTGAAAGAGAATGTCCTTATTCATCGAATAATTTAAATTTTAATTAGAAAAAATTATTAAATAAAATTCTGTGTGTGTTCGATCGGTAAATTTACCGACAGAAAATTTACCGACGGTTTTTTCGTTGATAAATTTAATAAATTTACCGACGAACTTCTTTTCTGTCGGTAAATAACTAAAAACTTTTTTTTTAAATCCACCTTTATGAACACAAACGGCCCACTCCCACACCCTATTGATTTCAAGGCATAACATATATTATCACAATCAATCTGAAACAACAATTCTAAGAACTTCTACTTGGTTTTAGTTCTTTCATAGAATAACTTTCAAAGCATTATCCAAGTACAGAAAGAGATGTGCATCCACAATGTACATGCATCAGCATCCCTACCAATTTCTATCATGTATTTTCAAATTGAAAAATACAACATAGCTAAATTACAATATGAACTCACTGCTAGAGTTCTTTGCATGGTTCGTAACGGTTAACACATATTTGACTCCTCACACCTTCAAACCACATGAAACAACATGTAACTTGAACTTTTCAAACTCGGTCAAAACCTCATCCTCTAACCGATAGAGTAAATCACTCATTCGCTATTTATGTTTTTACCAACAAAACCTTTTTCCTTAAGAATCTATCTTCATTATGCCATTCATCTTATCAAAATCAAGAAACCTTCTAAAATGTAATCAGATATATTGAAAGCAAGTAGAGAGGAAAACTACTCGCTTGCAATGTGCCCCCTCCACCAGTTGTATCACAGTCATCAGACACACTGTCAACCATCCAAGGATCATATGTGTTCAACTGTAAATCAACAACTTTGTCCCTATATACAAGAGTCAAAAAGTTTGGAATCAGATGTATCCCGACCAAAAACTTCACAATTTGCCCTATTTCAAACAGTATCAAATATGAATATGATAAATAAACACAGGACCTTTACTTTCCTTTTTAGCTGCTACTATTTTTTTTTCTTTATTCTAGTGTATGTCTTCTTCATATGTCGTCAATACCGAAAGTACATCTAGGATATGGCCTCACCTGCTCAACAACAACACAAAACAACGAGATCCAATGCATCACATTCGTGGTGCAACAGTGCACCAATTGAGAAGTATAATCACCATTCATCACAAGAGGATAGGTACTTAAGCATTGCGTTTGTAAACACCATTTTTGGCAATCAGCAAAGTACTGAATTTTTTGGTAATTACTTACAACATTGTAAGTTCCAGGCCTGAGAGTTCTCTGAAGATCAATGAAGTCAAAAAGAAGCTACAAAATAAACCAACGAAGATCAGATAAGTCTAAAGCTAAAACAGGTAGCTTCAAAACATTTTTCAACCAATTGCCTGAAGCTTGTCAGACTTTACAAAGCGTCGACCACAGCGGCTGCCATCTAGGAAACGAACAAGCAGAGTTACTGCGTTTTCATCCTGTAATGGTGGTTCCACAGGCAAGGAAGCTGCTTTTACAGCCAGTAAGCTCTCAAAATCCTGTCATCAATAAGGGTTAAACAGATGGCTATATATTAATTATACCAATCTCCCGTACATTTTCCGCCACTTATACGATGCATTAACCAATATTATTGAACAATAAGCTAATTACACTGACAAAATTCAATAATTGTGGGGCGAGATAAAATCACATGAATAAAGATTTACAGTTTTAGTTATAAAATTTTACTGATTTAACACAGTGGACTTTGATTGATGACATGTATTAAAAATTCCACTTCCTAAATTCACTTATCCGATTGGCTCATATACTTTCTATAGCAACTAATTAACGACCTCTTGTATTGTTTCTGGATTCTCCTTTTTTCAAGCAAGAAATTTCAACTTTATTAGAGATATTTGTTTCCTTTTCTCTTTCAGCCGATAACAATGCAAGATACTCATCATCCTGGAGGCAAAGTTTGAGAAGCTTTTTGTCAGAGGGAATACTATAACTGAATAGTGCAACTGAGGAGCAGGTGGTTAGAACCTGTTGCTGTCGTAGTGATTGCTGCGCAACAAGTGAAGATGATGGTGAATAGGGTAAATACTGTGAATTTCCTGCTGACTTGAATAGTCAAAATGGTGAAAATGAAAAGTTAAAAAGTTATGTTCCATAGAAAAGAATCTAACTGAAGTTTTCCTCAGCAATTTGAGATCTATTTAACATCTAAAAGAAGTGATATTAAAGCCATGACTGAAATGGAATAAAGGGAAAGGCTTAAACATGAAATGACTAATAGTCTCAGAAAAAGAAAAGAGGGAATTTACTGTTGAGAGCTTCGGGTGAGTTTAATGTAAAAGAAAACGATATTATTTGATTAAAAATTTACGACGGAATTTACTAACGAAAAATTTTCGTCACTAAACTCAAACTTTTTAAATTCAACCAACATTTCTCACCCTATTTACTAACAGAAATTTTATAATGTTGCTAAAGTCCGCCGAGAATTTACCGATGGACAATTTCCGTCGGTAAACTCAACATTTTCTAATTCTGTCAATATTCCCCGCCTTATTTACTGACGAAAATTCAGTTTTTATCGGTAATTTGCAACGGTTTATTTTTCGTCGGTAATTTTCCGTCGCTAATTACTGCTTTTCTTATAGTGTATCATATCAAATCAATGGATTAACAAAGCAGATTATGCTTTATTTATTAATATCCCTGCCTATTACAAATAAATAGAGAATATTTATGTAAGTCAAATAATGCCCCATATATCCATCATCTGTTTATTAAATGGAGTTTTGTTTTTTTAAAATGCTCAGATGTAGGTTGATTTGTCTAAGAAGATCATTGATGAAGCGCTTGACACTTTTAGCTAGGTCCTTCAATGCGTGATTGTTCCTCTTATCCCACAAACTCATTACCAAGTAAGAGAGTGTTATTTTGTACACCCTCAAAAAGGTTGGTTTGAGGTTACAATCTGATAAATAATAAATAATCACGATTGTGGATGCATAGTGTGTTTTAATGTGTCAATGACTTACCATTAATGACTTGATTGTTCATGTGGTTGTATCTTATTGTGTAGATGTCTATTTACGAATAATATGATATAAATTTATTTTATGCATTTTAGGATATATATTCCTTTATAAGTAGGTGAAAATTGTATCGTGTCAAATATACATATTGTGATAGTTTTTACTTTTCCTTTCTTATTCTTTTTTCTATTAATATATGCTACATTATTGTTGTTAATGATAAAAGTGAAAATCTAAAGAGTGTACATAATTAGTTATGATGTGACTACTCATGCTTTTATTTAGATCTTATGGAATGATATAGGAAGAGGGGATTATTTATATTTTATTATTATTATTAGAGTTGTTATAGAGTGAACTTAGTATTTTCAATTTTATATTGGGAAAAAAAAAAGCTTGCCATATTTAACTAAACTTTAGGTCAACATTGATTTTAGTAAAAGATATTTAGGCTTACGAGTATCTATCATAAACTAAACCGAACTAACCTGAATCTACAATTTGACACGAGTTGAACGTAAATTTTTATTTAAAACTTTATCAAACTTAGATTTAGACCTACTTTTTCAAAGTCCAATTGAATTTTGGTTTGAGGTTAAACTTGAGTCTTAATAGGTTAAGGATTGATACATTCTCTTATTAACCTTTAGATGATATTCGTTATGAGATGGTGAATTTTTTGATTCCTTGTTTATTTATTAATTATGTTTGTTTGAGTTATTTATTAGATTAATTGTGAGTTCATTGGTATGTCTACATTTTACATGTCATTTGAGGGTAAATTACTTAATATTTAGCATTTATATGGTATGTGGTGAATGTCAAATCAACCAAAGATAATTAACTTACTCAGAATATCAACGTAGTATGGTGGAGTAAGGTCGTCTTCTCAAAAAATAGTAGTTTATCTCTTTTAACAATTAAGTAAAAAAAATGTCTGTTGTCTTCTCTTCTGTTGCCTGTGTTTTCTCTATCTTCTTGTGTTTTGGACTGTCTTTTGTTTTTCTCTGTTGTGCTGTCGTTTTATTCTTGTTATTTCTGCTGATTTTTTCCTTTTTTCTGTCATATGCTATGCATTATCGTTTCTGCCTCTTTTGCTCTACGTTTTGCTCTTATGGTGTCGTTTTTGCTCCTAATTTTGGTTTGCTACTATTTGTCATTTTCTACTGGGTGCTTCTTCTTTTCCTTTGCTGTGTCGTTTTTGTCTTTGTGGCTGCTGGCATTTATCTTCTGCTGCTATCGTTTTTGTCTTTGTGAGTTGCTTCTTTTTTATTTACTTTTCTCCCAAAACAACTCTACATCTCCTAACCTCTAAAACAATGTAAAAACACCCTAATCACAACAACATCCATCCAATATGCTCCAAAAATGCCCCAAATTAATATGTAAATTATTAACCTATCAGTATGTTTTATATAGATTATTTAACTTTTCTCTGTTTTCAATTCATTAACTTATAGGTCACGTTCTAGAGGAAACATATAATTGGGTGCAACTTTCTCCATTGTTGTCCAATTTTTTTATGAAGAAAAATACATAATAAACCTAATGTTTATATTGATGTTAGTCCAGTGCAATTCTCGTGTAGAATTAAGAAGACATATTATTTCTTAAATTCAAGCAATCTAGAACTCTCCTTTTCATAACCCTAATTAGAAGTACTCTTATTAAATGAATCGAAGGGACTTTTGAATGGTTTTGGCACACACGTTGCTGTTGTTTTCATAATTTTAGTCATTCTTAGCATTCAAACGAGGACTTGAAACAAATTTGGAGGAGCTAGTGATAACTTCTCTTATTCTTTTCTTTAAGTTGAGATTTTTATGTTTTGTTTTCATTATGTTTGATGGATACAAAACCTTTGTTATGGTTATCTCCAATGTTAATTACTTGGTATAATTGACTCCTTATGCTTGCAAAATGAGTTTGATCAAGTTTTTAGTGCCATTGTTATGGAACACATAATTGCTATTTTGTTAATATTAGTCTTTTATTCTTTTTATTTTCCTTTTCTTTTTCTTTTGATATTTTTCATTTTTTAGGTAGTTGATACAAGATAGGAGACCTAGGAGTGAAAACTTTGGTGCTTTATTTTAATTTGATCCTAAAATCAAACAAACCTATAGATAAAATAAAGTGAAAAAAAATAGAAGCAAAGCCTGCCAATCAAGATAATATTATTGTAGATATCGAGTAGCAGTAACCACAAAGGATGAATATGGGGGACATCTAATTACCTATAATCAGTGTGAGTCTCACATGTATTATATTGAGTCAAAAGGCGAGGAACTATAAGTTGAAGTAAGTACATGTCCACCTACTTCTAACCTTTAATGGATTACTTGGGAAGACACAATCACATTCATAAAGGAATTTTATTTAGTGATTTAGACACTTCTACAAAATGGCCTTACAAAAGATGAGCTTTAGATGAAGTACTTTCCACATTGCATAAGAGAGCAAGTAAGAACCTAGCTACTATCTATTAATGTGAATTTTTTAGGATTGTAATCAAATGTATGATGCCTTCGCCTTCATACTGAGATTTTTCTCTCTATATAAGATCACTAAGCTAAGGAAGCATATTTAAAGCTTTGCACAAAAATAAGGGTAAGCATTTTATAAAGCATGGGAAAGATATTAAGCTCTACCTAGCAATGCTCATATCACTAGTATGTATTATGGCTAATTATGAATCCTTCTACGATGGCCTTATACTAATATGTTAGACTTTGGTTGACATAGTTATGTAAGGGACTAGATATACAAAAATTACTAAAGAGGTCAAGCAAATTATTAAAACTTTGGAATGAAATTCATCAACCAAAATGGTAAAGGGAAAATCAAAAGCACCCTGTTACAAGGTCTAAGTAGTTTTAGGATTATATATAGTTGGTCTCTTGAATTAGGTGAAGATACTTGCGTTGGGTCCATACCCCATATATGCATAAATGTTAAGCCAACCTTAATAAAGAGGCAAATTAAAAGCTAACTATAAAAGATAGAAAATTTTGAATGAATCATGTTCCTATAATAGATAAATCATCTAAATCTCCAAAAAGAAAGAGTAGGGAGTTAGAGTAGGCATATCTATAAGACCACTTAGGTTCCTAAAGAAACCTTAGTTTCCATAGTCCTTGTTGTCATGTAGCAACACTATAGAAGAGATGCTCAAGAAGTCTATATCTTATGTGAACACAAAGTTAGAAAGATTAGATAAATAGTTGAAACTTAAAAAAGTGGTATAATCAAACAATGCATCCATTTGTAATTTAAAAATACAAGTTACCTAATTGGATAAGAAAGGAACTGAAAGAGGTCAAGAATAACCTCTTGTCAGTGAAAAGGTGAACCCTATAGATTAGTTGTGTTCCATTAACTTAAAAAGTGGGCAAATTTCCACATTACTGCCAGTGGAAAGAAGGAAATGTAAACATTGAAAAAAAAATTGAGAAAGAAGTAAATAGAGGGAAAAAAAAAAGTAGACTAACACCAATCCAACTTGCTAGTGGTTATTTAGATTCGGAGAAAAATATTGGTAAAATTGGTGTTAGTTTTACTTTTAACAATTGTCAATCTTAAGAAGATTACTATACCTTTTGTTAAATCTTATGTTTCAACCATTTTGTACCCTTAAAGGTTAAACAAGAGGAAAGATGAAGATAACTATAAGAAGTTTAAAAAATTTTCATATCAACATACTCTTCATTGAAGCATTAGTTCAAATGATATTTCATGTGAAGTTTTTGAAACAAATTTGTCTACAATAAAAACAAACTTAAAGATTATGTTATAATGCCTTTAACTGACAAGTGTAGTGAGATCATGCAAAACAAATTAACTCTAAAGTTAAAGGATCGATGGAGTTTTGTGATTCCTTGCCGTTTTGGTAATTCTATTAATTATAATTGTTTATGTGATTTTGGCGCTATATGCCTTTGTCTCTTTTCAGTAAACTTGTAATTAAGAAACTCAAGCCTACTATAATATCACTCTAGCTAGTCAATTGATCCATTAGAAAATCAATTGGGGTAACAGAAAACCTAATTGTTTAGTTGTTTAAGTAGAGCTATTCATATTTCCTACCAATTTTTTAATTAGGGACATAGAGTATAATATTGGGGTTCTTGTCATCTTAGGAAGACCATTTTTGGCTATTGAAAGGGTGATAATTGATGTAAATGACAATAAGTTAATACTAAGATTGGAGGATAAAAAGGAGGAGTTAACCATATTCAAATTCTTAAAAGAACCTACTTTTGATGATACATGTTATAAGATTGATAATATTGACTCTATTGTATATGCTACCTTGCTTAGAGTTACATATACAGACCCCTTAGAAGTAAGCATGTTTAGCCTTAGGAGTTGTTGATAAGGAGGAGGAGTCCAACATTATGGATTATGCTTTTAGGTTGAATAGAGAGGACTATGGTTCCTAAGTTTCTTAAGTTTTTAAGGAGGAGTTAACCATATTCAAATTCTTAAAAGAACCTACTTTTGATGATACATGTTATAAGATTGATAATATTGACTCTATTGTATATGCTACCTTGCTTAGAGTTACATATACAGACCCCTTAGAAGTAAGCATGTTTAGCCTTAGGAGTTGTTGATAAGGAGGAGGAGTCCAACATTATGGATTATGCTTTTAGGTTGAATAGAGAGGACTATGGTTCCTAAGTTTCTTAAGTTTTTAAGGAGTTCAGAGATGGAAAGCCTAAACCCCTACCATCTATGCAAAAAACACCTACAATCTAACTGAAATTATTGCCTCCTCATTTATACTATGCAAACCTAACAGAAGGTATACCTATCATGTTTTTTTCTTCTTTTTTGAGTTATGTATAGGAAACTAAGTTGTTTAATTTTATAAGAGAGCAAAAGACGGTGATTGCATATAACAAATATGATATTCATAGGGTTTAGCTTATATTTATGCTCCCATCAAATCCTTATAAGGATAACCAAAAGAGTAGTATAGAGAATCAGTAATGACTCAATTCAAATATAAAGGAAGTTATGCGCTATGAGGTAAGTAAACTTTTAAACGCAAGAGTCATATAAATTGTTTCTAATAGTTCTTAGGGGAGTTATATACAGTTAGTACTAAAAAAAAAAAGAAGGCATAACCCTAGTAACTAATGAGAAGCATGAGTCGATCCCACTAGGATTATCGCTAGGTAGAGGGTGTGCTTTAATTACAAAAAATTAAATGCTACCACTGGAAAATATCACTTCCCTCTACCATTCATTGGCAATATGTTGGAAAGATTGGCAAAGCATAAATTTTATTGTTTCCTTTATGGAAACTTAGGATACAATCAATTCCCAATGGCACATAAAGATTAAGAGAAGACAACTTTTATATGTCCATATGGGCACATTCGTGATGCCCTTTAGATTGTGCAACTACATCCATTTTCCAACATTGTATGACAACTATTTTCTCCAATATGAAAAAGAAAATAATCAAGATATTTATAGATGATTTTTTTAGTTTTTTAGTCTTCTTTTGATGTTTGCTTGCTTAATCTAAAGCATATGTTGTAATAATATGAAGATAACAATTTAGTATTTAATTGAGAAAAATGATATTTCATAGTATAAGAAAGAATGGGTCTGCGATAGCAGGGATACCAGAAGGCGTAAATTCCAATATGACTTCAGAAGAAAAAGTAAAAACTAGAATTCTAATTCTTTTAGTAAGGGGGATCCTTTTTTCCTATGCTTAACACATACAAGTCTGACAAAAGCCAAAAAGGGGACTAATATGAAAGAATCAAAAAGACAAGAACAAAATTGGGAGGCGAGGTAACCTACTCGCTCTAAGATGTTTCATCGTAAAGGGTGGATGTGAGGGCTCTGAGTTCTTACTATCCTCCCAAACCAGCGTCATAATAAGATATAATGGGTATATGAGGAAACACCAAGAAATAGGATTAGACCAGGCTCCATTTCTACCTTGCCGTTGGAGCACCTCTTATATCTATTGCCCATTTATTTTGGAATAATCATTTTAGAAGGAACAATTTTACATATTTCTGCCCAATCCTTCTATGATTAAGTATGGCTGGTACCATTCCGATGTGTTTCAATTCTTCCGAACAAGAGAGGTTTGATGCTTTTAAATTCATTGTATTAATTCTACTTCCTCATATCCCTTTAGTTACATTCCTTTGTTAACAGTAGCGTGTCTAGTATTCCAGGTTCCATTTAGATTGACTCTAGACTCTCGTTTGCGAGTTCCTCCAGTCATCTTTCATCATCATTACTCATGAATGATTAGTCTGGCTACTGGTCTAGCGATCCTTCCTAGCTGCCAACTATGTGCTATGGAATACGATCTCTACACAAAGAATTTGCAGTGGAAGTTAAAAAAATATTTCCATGCCAGACTTTATTTCGTTTAGTCAAAAGTTTTCTTAGACACATTAGATTTTGTTGGTGTTTCATAAAGGAATTTTCTAAAATTACTTAACATCTATGTCAGTTACTACAAAAAGATGCTCATTTTTTAATTTATTAAAGAAAGTCTTATTGCTTTTAATAGGTTGAAGAAGGAGCTAACCTCGACTTCTATCATGGTTATACCCAACTATAAGCTCCCCTTTAAGTTGATGTGTGGTCTTAGTTTCCATACATTTTGATTTGTTTTAAGGCAAAAATAGGATAAGAAACTTTTTGTTATATATTATGTTAAGTTCTTAATGATGCACAAATTAATTATGTTACCATTGAGAAAGAACTTTTTGCTATTATGTTTTTTTAAAAGTTTAGATCTCATCTTGTTAGCTCTAAAGCGATTGTCTATATTGACCATTCAATGTTGAAATATCTATTGTCTAAAAAAGATGTTAAGTCAAAGTTAATTCAGGGATTTAACTTGGAAATTTTAGACAAGAAAGGGTTAAAGCACTTAGTAACATATCAATTGTCAAGACTGGAGCAAGGAGACCATATGGATGAGGAGCACATCACTGATAAATTTCTCACTAAGAAGCTTTAAGTTGTTCATCAAAATAAAGACCTTTGGTTTGTTAATTTTATGAATTTTCTTATTTGGAGAATTATCCCATTAGATCTCCCCTACCACCAGAGGATTAAATTTCTCTACAAAGTTAAATTTTTCTATTGGAAAGATCCCCTTATATTCAAAAGATGTTCCGATAGGATTATATAAAGATATGCACCTGAAGAGGAGATGAGATATATTTACATTAGTATCACTCATCCCCTATGGTAGACATCATGGTGTTATCAAGATTGCTACTAATTTTTACAATTTGAGTTTTATTGACCTACATTGTTTTTAGATTTTAGGAACTTTGCATTAACATATAACCAATTCCAATGTATAGGAAATATTGAGATGCCTTAGGGTATGATTCTAAAAGTAAAGGCATTTGATGTATAGGACATAGATCTTATGGGATCATATCCCTCTTTATATGAAAATACCTACATCCTAGTAATAGTTGATTATATTTCATATTGGATGGAGGCAGTAGTTTTGACAACAATATCGATGCCAGTATAGTGAAATTCATGAAAAGGAACATCTTATCTCGTTTTGGTGTCTTTTGAGTTATCATTAGTGACAATGGTATTAACTTCTATAATTATAGGTTAAGTTCACTTTTGAAGAAGAATGGTGCATTTTTAGAACTTCAAACACTTTTCATCCTCAAACAAGTAGGTAATTAGAGGTATATAATTACGAGCTTAAGTAGGTTTTAGAGAAAATGATTAATATTTCTAGGAGGGATTGGGCATTGAAACTTGATGATGATCTTTAGACTTATAGCACAACTTTTAAGACTCCTTTGGAATGTCCCTGATTACTCTTTGGCAAGTTTTGATACCTCTTGGTTGAGATTAAGTATAAGGTTTTGTGGATACTAGAGAAACTCAATTTTGACTTTAATTTAGCTAGTAAGAAAAGGCTTCTCCAACTAAATGAAATCAATGAGTTTTGAAAAGATTCTTTAAAGCATGCTTAAGTCTACGAGGAGCGATCTAAGGGATATTTCATGATAAAAATATCTTGAGAAGAGAATTTAAAATTGGACAAAATGTTTGCATTTTAATTCTTATTTTAAATTATTTCCAAAGAAATTGGAGTTTAGATGGTTTAAACCATTTGTTACAATGAGGTACAAACCTATAGTGCAATTGAATTTGAAGGTACATATGGAAAGTCATTTATGATCAATGGACAAAGATTGAAGAACTACTTCTAAAGTGGTAGTATGGATGAAATTTACACAATTTCTTTGAACGACTAGTCGTACTTGGTGATCTAGTCTAGCTAAAAGACTTATAAAGAAATGCTTGTTTGGAGGTAATCCAACTTTTTAATCCTAGTTTATTTTATTTTCTTAATTTTTTATTCTTGTTGATATTTAGTTTAATGTAAGTAGTTTTGTGATGGACTTTCATGAATCCTACCCTACCAACTAGGCATGGCTAGAAAGGGAGTTTTCTCTACCTTATTATCTTTCATGATTGCTTTCATTATCTTACTTTTTTGACATTGAGTGCATTATAATGATTAAGCATGAGAGGATGAATTCATGATAATCTAAATTTTTAGTTTATGTGTATAGTTCATGTGATTTATGTGTTTTAGATTAAAAAGTATGATTTATCTTTATTTTTAATTGTATATTTAAGTATAGTTAATATACTTTAGCTAATGGTATGAGTTTTTGCATGATTTTTACTTTAGATTGACTGTGAAAATTATATGTATAATATGATTAAGTGATTGCTATACAAATCTTGACTTTATGAATACTAGAAAGTTAAAAATTTTAAGTAATTACGCTGTGATTTGATGTAAGAGATCTGATAAGGAATTGGGCTTTTATATAAAATTTTCTTTCTTACGTGGATATGCTTTTTAACTTTGAATTTTTAGAATTTGAATTTCATCTTTTTGAGATTAAATGTAAGATAGGTTCAAACGTTAAAATGATTTTTTTTTAAAAGTACTTAGAATTTAAGTTTGAGCCAAATAGTCTACCTTTTATAAGCCCCTTTTAGTTTTATATGAATCTAAGCTTTTTCTTGGTAACCTTTTCCTAAAGAATATTGAGCCTAAATAAATAACAAATATTTACTCTACAATTCATGGTTGCTAAAGCTTTAATTAATGTTTTGATATTTTTAGGATTGGGATACAATGAAATAAATGTGGGGGGAAATTACAAAGGGTATGAAAGAGGCAACATAAAAAGGGAATCTCATGCCAATTAAAAAAGTTAAAAAAGTTTTAAAAGTAAAAATGTGAAAAGAAAAAAAAATAAAGTATTAAAAATCAATTGGCATGGATACTTGTGCTTGAAGATAATGAAAGAAATAGGGTGGTTACAAGAATACGAGGAGTAGGGTGGTTACAAGAATGCGAGGAGTTACTTTTGTGAGGATTCAAGTTTCTCTTGATTTATTTATTACTAATCTATTAATATTTCTTTGACTCCTCTTTCCTTTCCTTAGTTAGCCTACTTAACTCTTTGGCCCATTATAATCTTTTCAACGGCCTTTTGATTTTTGGTTACACTTATCTATTTAAGTAGTGGAGATTAGATTATTTTTATAAAAACTTCAAATACTTATATGAATGAGTGATATTTTGTAGGACTTGTCAAATTGAAGTGTTTAAGTTTAATGAAGGAGGTAGAATGGTATTTGTATTGTCATGTTTGTATAGTTATTTATTTATGAAATATTACATGTTAAGTTTTTGCAATTCAATTGAGACTTGAAAGTATATATATTATGTTGTTAACTATAAAGCTAACTAATGAGTTCAAATCATTGTTTCTAGGCAATATTTAAGTAAACTCTTAAGAAACTATAACTACTTTACTAGAGAAACCTAGAGGTTTAAAGGCTTATGATATATGCTAAATATCATTATATACCTACAAAAGTGTAACTGTTCTTATTTTAATTTAGTCTAGTTTGTGGTTAAGGTTTGTTTGTTATTGATTGCTTGATGAAAAGTAATAAGTTACCAGAATTAATTAGATCTATATTTTACATATTACTTAGGATTAAATTAATTGGTATTCAACACTTTTATAGTATGTTTTATATGGATCATGTGATATTTTCTTATGTTTAATTCATTATCTTGTAGGTGATGAGCTTGAGGAGAAAACATGAAACTGGGTGCAACTTTCTCCACCGTTGTCTAATTGAGGAGATATTGGAGTCATTTGAAAAATAAGAAAACAAAAAACAATTTTATAGAAGACATTAGAAACTAACTGTAACACCCCACTCCCAAGTGACCCGAACCCGATATCATTGGTGATATCCGAGTCCGTGCCCCGCGAGGGTGGAGTACTACATCAGTCGGTAAAACTCGGTATACATTTTTTTTGAACCAATCATTCCACGTTAAAAGGAAATAGTT
>JAOTAX010000002.1:36757144-36783880 GCA_025629825.1 Erythroxylum guanchezii
TTTGACATCCACCTTAATATTGTTTTCATAATTTTAATATTTCTTATCATTCAAAGGAGGATTCGAAGCAAGATTGAGGAGCAAGTGACTTCTTCTCTTATTCCTTTCTTTTAATCTTTTCCATTTGTTGAGATTGAATTTTTTGTACTTTGTATTCATTATGTTTAGTGGCTAGAAACCCTAATTAGGGTTAGAAATGTAGATTATGAGGATCTTTCAATTATCAATGCACGATCTGATTATTAAGTGATCAAATTTATTTTCTTTACTCTTAATTATTGCGTTTATATTCAATCACTATAGATTCAATCTTAAAGATTGTTATAGAAAAAAAAATTGACGCTAGTTTTAAAACTAGTATGATAGTAGTTCTCAAGTAGAAGTCATGAGGACGTATTATTTCTTAAGTTTAACTAGCCTAGGACTCTACTTTTACAACCCTAATTATAAATACTCTCACTAGGATTAATGTTGGGGACATTTGGAAGCATTTTGACATCCACCTTAATATTGTTTTCATAATTTTAATATTTCTTATCATTCAAAGGAGGATTCGAAGCAAGATTGAAGAGCAAGTGACTTCTTCTCTTATTCCTTTCTTTTAATCTTTTCCTTTTGTTGAGATTGGACTATTTGTACTTTGCATTCATTATGTTTAGTGACTAGAAACCCTAATTAGGGTTAGAAATGTAGATTATGGAGATCTTTCAATTATCAATACACAATTTGATTATCAAGTGATCAAATTTATTTTCTTTACTCTTAATTATTGAGTTTATATTTGATCACCATAGATTCAATCTTAAAGATTGTACGAAGAATTGAAAGGAGAAGTATTATCCATTTATTGAGAGAATAAATACTTCATAACTAGATAATGAGAGTATCATAGACTATTATAATAACTAAATATATTAACTATGCTTAATAAATTTCATTAAGTTAAATTTATGCCACAAAGAGAAGGTAGTTATCCAATTAGATATACTTACATACTTCAAGTAAAGACATAGATAATTATTATTTCAACATAGAAAATCAGTCTTTGTTTATAATTGAAATTTCATATAAATAAACCTCGTAATCTTAATGTATGAGTTATTGATTTTTCTTATCTAGATTATTTACATTGTTCTTGTTAGTTTAATAAATTAATCATCTTCTATATAGATATTCATCCTTTAAGCCATTTGAAGAAATTATTAATTGAAATATATGCAACAAAATAGATATAACACTTAACCAATAAGATCAAAACTAAATAGTATACCATAAGGTTGCCAAGCATACAAAATATTTAAGAGACACAAACTCACAAATATTTTTATCCAACGTTCACAAAGATTATACATAAGCTTTAATTGAAAAAGCTATTAGTTAATACTAATGCATCATCATTGTACTGGCCTAATATTATAGGTATGTACAAGCAAGCCCCATCGACAAGTAGCTTCAACTGCAGCTTCACGAAACCAATAAAAACTAACTTTGCTTCAACCAACAATAACAACAATTCAGTAAAAATTCTGCTAATATGTGGGATTTAGGAAAGTGCAGTAATCTGCAGCTGATAAGTCAATTATAATGCGTTGCAGCCTTACTCCTAATTAGTAGAGAAGCTGTATCAACCAACAATGTTGTGCAAAATTACATTTGATGAGCAAGATCAAGAAAGTAAGCACGAAGGACTAAAGAGGGGAAGGGTATAGAAAATAAATATTAAATATGATAATGACATAAAATGAGAAGGGGAAATGAAAATATAAATTGGCAAGTCATTATCTGCCAAAGAAATAAGCAAAAACAGTTATGCAAATGACTTCTAATAATTGATACGTTTAACCTACGCTACACGGACCGTTGGCTTCACTCCCTGCTTCAAATCTCCAAATTACATCAATCTTCAAATTCTGCAGAACCTTAACTTTGATCTTTTATGTCCAGTGGTTGTAGAGATCAAACTCCTTGAAGCTAAGATCAGCTCCATAATTGTAGTCTTCGAACCTAAACAAACATATTACATCATAAAGTTTAACGTAAGCAGCACAGCATACAAGTATAGAACTTCCAAAAGTAACCATAAAGATTCACTAATATCAAGAGAATACTGCAATAGTAAAAGATCGAAATGTTTTTAAACTGCGAACTCCAATACATTTTAGCATGAAGTGGAACCTAAAACAAATACGAGTTGCCATCATTTTCAAAGCAAGATAACAACAAAGCTCATAGAATTATAATCTTAGTGAATGCCTGCTCAAACAACAGCATGCACAGCCACCCAAAAAAGACTCCACAAATGAAAATTTGTATACAAGGCTTAGTTATTGCATATCCGCTTATTTGATAGCACTGCACTACATATTTCACATCACCGTTATTCACTATGCCATAGGGATCCTTTATGTCTTTAGCTATTAATAACTTAAGAAACTACAAATAAGATTTCAGCAGTAGGAGCACATTCAAGTCACCTCTTGCTGCAAAACTTATGCATAACTAAATTCAAGAAGAAAAAGCTATGAAGGGTAATTAAAAGAACCAAAGACCGTGTCCCATGGTTCACATCACCAAGAAAAACTCAGGTTGCATGGTTATGGCAAGGTACTACACTCTGAAAACTTCAACAGAGCAAAACGTGTTGACTCTTTTCGTACATGTTAACTCAAGTACTAAGCACACAGCAAGTAATGAAAAAGAAGCCCGGTGGAAAAGAGAAAGCTTAAAGAGTTCCTTTGGGGTAGGAATCAGAAGCTCTTTTACATGTATTGGCAACAGTCTAAAATCAGATTTGACATTCAGGATTAAGTTTACCAAAATATCTATTGAAACAAAACGACAATAAAAGAAAAGGGGTACACTTAACACTTTACAGGATTGAATGAACAGATTGCTAGCAAGTAAGACAAACTGCTAGCAGTAGAACTTGTGCAATGACAATTTGCAGTTCTATCTAACTACATATTCTCAGGAAGACAGGAACCTAATTAAATGCGAAGTGTATTATTACTTGAACTTCAAGTATATGACTCACTTTTGAAAAGCCATTAATTTCTACACCTACCATATGACCACTTTTTGCATGAGAGACAAATCGAATGATTCTGGGAAAGGATACCAGAGTTCCATTCCCTGCACTATCACTTATCACCACAGGAATACTATTGACATCAATGGCACCAGGCCAACAGCAAGACTGTCAATCTGTCACAAATAAGTGCTCCATTAAATATTTAACTAAACATGGATGAAACACCTCCACAATGGACTGCACAGTCAATAGCTTCCCCTGCAGATGGCTCCACCGCTATTAAAACTGTTCTATTAAAAGCTACCCATCAGTTACTGGACAGTATCAAGATGCCAGCATCAAAAATTTTAAAATCAAGTTTCATTCTTTTGTCCCCACTCCTCCCTTTTGTACCATTGACCATGAAAGTCCCAAATAGGAAATAAGACGAGCCATGCTAGGAATACCTGTTTTTCCACATGCAAATTCTTATTTCCCCTCGTGCAGTCCCTTTCCCATTCAGGATTGGTGTAGATTCCAAGAATGGGACAGCTCAGATAAGACTTTCTTATATAAAGGAAAACGAATATGTATGTCTTGTATCTATCACAAGTACAACTATTCATCAATTGATTGATAAAGTCAATAACCTAATTTTTCATACAGCAAGCAAAATCATGTCCTTTTTGCTACGACTCAACCAACCATTGACTGAGGAAACAGGGAAGGGTTTTGATTACGAACTACATTAGCAGTGCTTGGCAAAGAAACAGCTTAATAGGAAGCCGTCTTCGCACTACATGGTACTGTAAGCTAAAAAAAAAAACTGAAAATCAGCGGGAATCGAAAGCCATCAACGCAATTAAAAATGTAGGACGAGCAGAGCTTCGTTTGATAAATTAAACGAACCCAAAAATTCACATTACACTACACAATAAGATCAAGTAGAACCCAGAAGACTCGAGCCACAAATCCTGAACATAATGCTCATTCCTAGTTTGTCAGTGTAGATCAGAAGAAGGGGAAGAGGCAAAGAACGTACCTTTTGGGCAGAAACCAATGGTCAGAAAAGTGTAGGAGAAGAAGAACATGGTGAGAAGGGTGGTGAAGAAGCTGACTTGCAGAGAAACACATGATTGCTTCCAAGACCCTGGTTAAATACTTAATAATAAAGTGAAGAGAAAAGAAAAGAAGAAAGAAAACACACCCAAAGAGAAAAAGAAGAAAAGAAGAGAGAACGAAATGGAGACAGTAAAGATGGAGATAAGAGTTGGGACAAAGAAATGACAGCACATAACTAAAGGGTGATTTAGTTGTCTGTTTGAAATATGAAACTCTGACTTCTCTCGTTGTCTGTGCATGCATTGCATGCACTGGCCGTTTATTACACGCACCATTCACATTGCCTTTGACTTATTTACCTCTTATTTCTATTTTTAAAATTTTTTGAAAATTTAAAAAAATCCATTAAAAAACAGAAAAGTTTACATTAGTAGAGGGACTCTCCTACAGGAGATAGACCCACTTGAAACATTGATATATCTAGGTTAAGACAAAACGGTGACATTCATAACAATGTTCAGTAAGCAAAGTCGTTTAACATTTAGGATATAACGAAATGCATATTTCTCGAATCTTCAGATGTTTCTTGATTTGGGAGGGTGAAAGGCGATGCTCTGATGGCGAGACTAGCGATGTGGCTCCACGGTGTTTTTTCTACTCTTTTCTCTGCACAATGATCTCAACTCAGGTAACATACTCAACTTCAGAATCGCGATGACTTTTAGCGATTAGGGCATAACGATATTATTTTCCGACTCTTCAAACATTGCTTTCTTTTGGAGGTCTAGGGGTTCAGCTCTACGGTGATGAGTCAGAGGATGTGATCTCAACTTAGGTAAGTTTCTCAACTCGATATGATTCCATCCTTTATATATATGAATCTCCACAAAATAACAAACTATATATTGATAACATGGATCTGGTGGGACAACGTTGTTCCTTGAAGCATGACACAACTAAGGAAGAAGCATATTTGAGAAAGCCCTTTCCTTTCCAACATGTGAGTCCAGATCCACCTATACTTCAGTAGTTTTTCGTGAGTAGGAGAATGAATAATCTGCTAGAATCCAGGAATTTCTATGCATGAGAGATCATTACTTTTCTGAACTATTCTGAACTGAACCCAAGTTGTATGAAATTTTTTTGAGTAACATGAATTAGGAATAGACAGTGAGGACTATATTCTCCATGTGAGAGTCATTCCTCTACTACAGTGCAAGTTTAACTGATTTGTAATTAGTTGTTCCCTTATGGTAGCAATAGTGAGTTCTATAAGAAAGAATAGAGAATTAGATTTCTCTTTAAACCTTCTACTATTCCTCTCATTCCAAACCTGCTTGAGTACATATAGCAATTGAGACCATTATAATAGCCCTATCACATTTAGAAATATGTAGATGAGGTAACTCCAGTAAGATGTCAAAGAGTCTGCAATAGTTAAACCCAGGGGCACATAGTCTAGTGATTTTAGCCCAAATCTCTTTAGAGAAAACACTCTCGAAGAAGAGATGATCTCTAGTTTCATTCTCTAGGTTGCAAAGAATACATATATTAGAGGAGGATAGGAAATTCAGCCTATCCAAAGTGCCAATCTGTTCAACATAGCTAGCCAGAGAAGAAAACTAGCATTAGGTCTAAAAACCTTGTTCCAAATCAGGGGATACCATCCTACTCTATTAATTATCCCATCCCTCAACTTTTTAGCTTCCTTTATATTTATTTCTGAAACTAGAATCCCATTCCATAAATAATTATCTCTCTTTTCGAGGCTTCTAAATTGCGGAATGGGCAAAAGTCTAATCTTATTTGATGATAACATCTAAATTTCGTTTCTAATTATTTCATGGAGCTTAGTTTTCTTAGGGAACCTCTTCAATAGAGTTCTTGCCAACTGATTATGAATTAAAACTCCTTGCCCTGTCCAATTGTCATACCATAAGGAAATTATTTCCCCTTCCCCTATTTGACAAGTTATGTCCAGTTGTCATACCATAAGGAAATTCTTTCCCTACCCCTATTTGACAAGTTATGTACTGCTGAACTTCTTCCCTCATTTTAAGAATTTGGTTAAATAACCAAGAGTAACTATCTTTGATTCTTAGAGCCCAAAAACTCTCACCTTTTAATATATATATGTGAATCCATTTGATCCATATTGGTTGTTTTTCACTTAGGATTCTCCAAATCCTCTTGGTCATAAGTAATCTGTTTTTCTTGGTGATGGACTCCAATCCTAATCCTCCTTCCTCTCTCGGTTGACAGATATTCTTCCAACTAACTTTTGCTATTTCTTCCTCACCGTTTCCTTTCCCCCATAGAAACTGCTTCATCAGTTTTTCAATTGTTTTAGTAAGCCCTTTGGAGAGAAATAGGTAGGAACACCAGTAAGTTTGCTTTGACATTATTATCAACTTCAGAAGCTGAAGTTTCCCTCCATAAGATAGGGCTTTATTAGTCTATGATCCCAATCTTTTCTAGATTTTTTCTATTAATGGGATACATTCACAAAACCTTAACCTCCTAGATGAGATAGGAATGCCCAAATATAAAAAAAGGAGGATCTTTGATTTCCATACCCGTAGCTAGAGACAAGGCATTAGAAAGGTGAGAAGTACTTTTGGAAAGCATGAAATAACTTTTATGGAGATTGATACTTAGACCCGACATGTCCTTAAAAGAATTGAGAGTAATCATTAGAAGAGAGACTGAGTGAACATTAGCCTTGCTTAAAAGAATAAGATCATCTGCAAAACATAAGCTTGTTAGAGAAAGCTTCTTACATTTGGAATGGTATATGAATCTAGAGTCCTTTGAAGTGTTATTCTTCAGCATTTGAGTAAGAACCTCCATGCAAATTAGGAATAGGTAAGGGGACAAAGGATCCCCTTGCCTAAGTCCTTTTTTGCCTTTAAACATCTCCTTGGGGTTCCTATTTATCAATATTCTATAGGAAGTAGTAGTAATGCATTCTTAAATCCACCTTATGAAACTATGAGGAAATTTTATGACCTCCATAGTTTGTAGCAGAAAACTCTAGTTCACACTATCAAAAGCTTCTGTAAGTCTACTTTAATAGTACAGTTTTAAGGGGTTTTGCTGCGATTATACCCTTTCAAAAACTCCTGCACTAGAAGAATATAATCCCCAATATCCCTGATGCTCATAAAAGCTCCTTAATTCTCGCTGATGAGTAAGTGTAAAACCTCCTTCAGCCTAGTTGCCAAAATCTTGGTGATGATCTTATAAAGGAAATTAGAAAAATAGGTCTGAATTCACTTCAAGTGGTCGGGTTGGAGTTTTTAGGGACCAAACAGAGGAATGTCTTGTTAATCTCCTTAAGCAGTACACCTTTTAGGAAAAACTCATGCACAACCTCCTTAAATAATCCCCCACGCTACTATAAGCTTTTTATAGAAGACCTCATTCAAACCATCAGGTCCCAGTGCCTTAGAGCCATTTATATTAAAAACAACCCTCTCTATTTCCTTATCTGTAACTAGTCTAATTAACAAAGAAGCATTATGTTCAGGAATTCCTACTGAAACAAACTGCCTAAGATCAACTCCAAATCCTAATGGGGAAACATCTGAACCTAGAAGGTTTTTGTAAAAATTCATTGCTTCCTTAGCAATTCCATCTTGTCCAAACACAGCCTCACCAGCTTCAGTTTTAATAGAAGTGATTCTGTTTACATTTCTTCGAGCTAACACTGAATTAAAAAAGAACTTAGTGCATCTGTCCCTATCCTTTATCTAATTAACTCTAGCTCTCTGCTTCAATAAAGAACATTGATTATCCACCAATTGCAAGTGGTTCTTAAGGGCTTCCTTTTTAGTTGTAGCTAGAGTACCATCTGTGGAATTATCTGCTAATAATTTTGAATGACTGAAAGTTTATCTCTAGTTGTTTCTATCTCTTTAGAGAAATTCTGACCTCTCTTTAAGTTAAGGGTCTTTAACTCCTGTTTAATGGACTTGAGCTTTTGGAGGGAAATGTACTGTTTAGTCCCATATAACTCACACTCCAAACCCTTCATTATTGCTTCTTCCCCCTCCATATTTACCAGAAAATTGTTAAACCTTAAAGGATGCTGGATTCTGGTAATAGTAAACAAGTTATCAATCCTTATAGGAGTATGGTCAGAAATTCCAGGGTCTAGGAATTTTGTTGAGCTTCCTGAAAAAGTATTTAGCCATTCCACATTAACCATTGCCCTATCTAACTTTTTCCTATTGTGTCAAATAGACCTTTGTTTGCTTGACCAAATGAACCTATGGCCTTCAAATTTTAATTCTGTAAGTTCCACCTCCTACATACAATCGAACATATCAGAAGAATAGTTGAGTAAGTTACAATTTCCTTCCACTTCTAATATGAATAGAGTGGTGTTAAAGTCACCACTAACTAACCATGGAGCATTAATCAAAGCCTTAATTCTTCGTAGAGAATTCCAAAGTTTGGTTCTTTGAAACACAGTGTTAAAACCATAGACAAATATAGCTAAAGCATTAGAATTTTCCATTTTGAAGTAGAGCTTAGTGTAAAGAAACTGCTGACTGGATTCCAGAAGCTTCACCTCCAAGAATTCACCATTATAAGCAATAATAATCCTTCCATAGGCATGACTTTGGTGGTATGTAAGAAACTGCCATTTGCTACCCAAACAACATAGTTTATTTAAATTAACCTCTCTAATTTTAGTTTCCAAAAGATAAAAACCAGAGGCTTTTCCTTACGACCAAAATCCCTTTTCTCATTGAGCTTGGAAGGGTTCTTTATTCCACGGACATTCCATACAATTAGAGTCATAAGAGATTACTTTTCCCTGTAGGGCCTTTCCTACCGCGCCTGTTACTTTTCCGAGAGATAACCTAATTAAATTGCTCCTCTTGAGAAACCCCATTCTTCAAATCATCCTTTTGTAGGCTTTGTTCATTCTGTTTGGGATCAAGAACTCCTCCACTTAGATTAATTCCACTAGTTTCCAGTACATTCTCCCCCTTATTCATTAATGACTTATTTAGGTCACCCGATGGATTCTGAAGAGCTCCTTCCTACTGGTCTGAATCTAGGCTATTCTCCTCATGAATGCTCTCCCCATTTATAGGAGAATCATTATCAACCTGAACCGGTTCATGATTTTCAGATATTTATTCTGCCTCCTCACATTCTTTGTTATCTTCCAAAATATACTTTTCTATACCCATCACCTCCCAATAGTCACCTCTAGTAAAGACTCTTCCCGTAGGTTTCCATTATTTGCCTTAAACTTTAAGAGACGGTTTTCCTTGGTATGTTACCATAACTTTATCCTCTCTAAGAGAGTGTTCATTTGCCAACCTTAGGATAGGGATGTTGTCTTTCATTTCCTTAGAAATATCCATACTCACACATAACCGAGCAAATCTTACCCTTTTCCTCAATGCAGTGTTTTCATCCATACATATTGGTTTCCCCAAGTAACTAACTAGCATACTCAAACCCTTGGTTGTCCAATATTCTAAAGGAATGTTGTGAATATTCACCTATAGAGGAATGTTCTTCATTCTAGTTTTTTCTAATTCCATGCTTGGTTGCCAATTTTGAAGAAATAAAGGGAGTTAAGAGATGTCCCAAGAGCCTTTTTCAATTACCTTTTGAGCTTCTGATTTTGAATAGAAGGTAAATATTAAGTTATCCTCCTCAATTAGCATTACCTCTATTAGATCTCTCCCTTTCCAGTTTCTTTGAGTCGATGCTTGTATCACTAGAGAAGCAGGCCTTTTGTCCATTAAAAAATTAACAAGAGTAGCTTCTCATGTCCTAGCTCCTTCCTGCAAAATGTCTAGACTAGGAGCTACCATTAGCTTTCCTTCTATCTCTACAGGTGGACTAAAAATCAAGGAAGAATCAGAGTTATCTCCCATTACTTATTTCCATGCCTTCCTAGATCCTCTAGCAATGTCACCGACAGTAAGGACAGAAAGTTTGGGAGGAATGGCAGAGGTAGAGGGAGGGATAGTTGTAGAGAGGGATGGGGAAGAAGGATGGACTGTAGAAGATTGGGAAGGGGAAGAGGGTTTAGGAAGGGGATTCGAGGAAGTGTTGTTTTAAAGGTAGTAGATAATGGTGGAAAATTAGTCTCCATTTTAAGCTTTGGAAACCAATTTAAAACGTTGATGTTTTGTTTTGCAGGTCATCAAAGAAAGAAGAAAGCTGGAAAGGAAATAGAGGGTTATGGTATTCGGATGGAGGATGGTAAGAGTTCAGATCTAATTGAAAGTTTTGCCATCCACTCTCTCCTGGGTATGACTGACAATAGGAACTCCTTTTAAACACTAGAAGTAAATGAATACAAAAGGTAGGACTAATATACTTAACAATAAGGAGTGAAAAATAGGGATGACAAAATCGGCCCGACCCGCTCAACCTAATTTTAGCCCTGTTTGAACAAGCTATGGGCTAACCATGTCGTCCTGACTAGACCACGAACTGACCACGGGCGAGCCACGGGCCGGCCCTGCTCAACCCTACCAATGACCCGCCTATTCCTTCAAAAAAGACGTCGTTTTTTACTTTTTCTTAAAAATATATACAGGATAGGCTGGTTAGCCTGTCGTCGAGCCAAGCCACGGGCCACACGGGCTATGGGTCGGGCTAGACCGAGTCATAAGCAGCCCAGGCCCAACCCAACCCATTGACATCCCTAGTGGAAAAAGATATGTAATTATAAAAATAATTTATTTTTAAGTTTTATATGAAATGTAATTATTAAACATTAACAATTTTTATTTAAACAACAAAAACTCAAATTAAAAATTAAAAATTAAAAATCACAATAAAAAAACAAAAATGAAACAAAACAACCTGGCTTATTACAAAGGAGGAAACTTGTTTGATGTGGTATTTAGAATATCAAAAGATATATTAAAGTTTTGAAGCAATTAAGTATCTATCATACAACAACAAAGAGTTCCACCGAAATATCAGATCTGGGGAGATCTAATAGTACGCAACTTTATCCTTACATAATAGAGAAGTTATTTTCAAAATTAAGTATCTATCATGAATCATTTAAATCCATACATTAAAACTTTTAACTGTTGGTTTTCTATTCCACATCGATAGTGGGTGAGATTAGAAGCCTCCATTAAGGCTATATTAGGAGGCATATGCTTAAGATATTATATATCCCAAAATCTCTTTCCCATAACCTTGTGTATTAATCCTTGGTGTGGAATGTGAGATATTCCTCTTGTAATCTTTGTTTTCTATAGTGGAAAGTTTTCTATTCTTTCTCGTGGTTTTTTCCCATATTTGTTAAGGGGTTTTCCACATTAAATCTTATGTGTCTCTTTTTACCTCAATTTCTTTTATTGGTGTATTTGCTCTGTCCGGGTAGAGTCCATCTCCTAACAATGGTATCAGAGCCCAAGGGTTGCTTAAGTATGCTATGTGGTTGCAGCATAGTTTAATCTTTCACATCAAAAAACGAGTTGTTCTTTGGTGTTCTTGAGAGTTAAGGGTGGTTTTTTGTTCTCGGGTTCTTGTCGTTATTTTTTCGGCATTTTCCGCTGGTATTTGAGGTGATTGAATGCATGTCTAGGAAAAGCTCTATCTAAGGAGATTGAGTTTTAAGTGGGACCATTTTCAAGTGAGAGAATGGGAGTCAATTCTTGTGATAGAAGCAATGTCGACCAAATTCGATATTACAAAGTTTGACAAGATAAAGTTCTTGTTATAAAAATTGAAGATAAAGGTAGTATTAGTAAAAGATAACTGCTTGGAGGCCATCAGTGCTAGGCCGGCCAATTTCACAATGACGTCAAATGAAAATAAATAGATGCCTTGGTCATGTCATATTTGCATCTTAGTCTATCAGATGACATTTTGCAAGGTGTAAAGGAAAAGAAAATAGCAAGGAGATACGAGATCATCTCACAAAGTTATATAAAGCTAAGTCTCTTTATAACAATTTTTTTTTTGAAAAGGAGACTTTACACATTTTGAATGTCTGAATCTACTTCAGTAACAGAGCATATCAATACTTTGACCTATCTATGCTCTCAACTTTCAAAGTTGGGACATAATGTAAATCCAATTGAATGTGCGGAGATTATACTTCAAAGTATTCCAGATTTATATGACTAACTCATCATTAATTTAATCGATAATATCCTCACAAATACTTTGGTATTTGATGATGTTGCTGCTTCGGTTCTTGAAGAAGAAGCAAACGCATCAATAAGGAAGAAAGGCTAACACGTTCGTATCAAGTGGAAGCCTTATCGATGACGAGAGGACGGTTAGTGGAGCGTGATTCCACTGGGAGTCACAAATAAGGAAGGTCAAAATCTAGAAGGAAGAAAAAACTCAAGTGTTACAATTGTGGCAAGAGATGACACTATAAAAGTGAATGTCGATTCAGGAAGGGTGGAGACAAGGCCTCTGAGGTATCAACTTCTCAGGGATGTGTTGCCAATGGAGAAATCTTATATAGTGAAGTAGCAATAGTGTTCAAGAATAGAGTAGAGCTCACTGATACTCGGATAATGGATTCAGGCACAACGTGGCATATGACTCCTTGTAGAGATTAGTTTCACACTTATAAATCTATCTCTGCATGATTTGTGTACATGGGAAATGACCATACCTTGAAGATTGCTGGCATTGTACCATCATGTTGAAGATGTATGATGGTACAGTTCACACTATTCAAAATGTACGACATGTAAAGGGCTTGAAGAAGAATTTATTGTCTTTAGGACAATTGGATAAAATTGGGTGCAAGACCTCCATTCAAAATGGAGTTATAAAGGTAACCAAAGGAGCAATTGTAGTAATGAAGGCGGAAAGGATAGCTGCAAACTTATACAAGCTTATGGGAGAGACGTATATGGAAGCAAATGCATGAGTTATTTCTGCAGAAAATGCAACAAAATTGTGGCACCGTAAACGTAACCATATGTCAGAACAAGGATTGAAGATTCTTACTGAGCAAAAACTAACCCTTGGTCTCACGAAAGTATCATTACGCTTCTATGAGCACTACATTATAAGTAAGCAACATAGACTAAATTTTAACTTATCAAATTCTAGAAGTAAAGATATTCTAGAATTGATTCACTTTAATGAATGGCAAACACCATTTACGTCTCTGGGTGGAGCAAGGTACTTTGTGACCTTTATTGATGATTACTCTAGAAGATGTTGGGTGTATCCTATCAAGAGAAAGGGAGATGTATTTCCAACCTTCTCAACATTTAAAGCATAAATTGAGTTAGAGACGAGGAAGAAATCAAGTGCCTCAGGATTGATAATGGTGGAGAGTATACTGGTGATGAATTCATTGATTTTTTTAATCGAGAAGGCATCAAACATTAATTCACGGTGCCTCACACTCCTCAACAAAATGGAGTGGCAGAGTGAATGAACAGAACTTTGATTAAAAGAACTAAAGCCATGTTGAGAACTGCAAATATGGCAAAGTCTTTATGGGCAGAAGCAGTGAAGACGCCTGTTATGTGATTAATCGATCACCAATAAGATCATTTGATCTTAAGACATCGATGGAGATGTGGACTGGTAAACCAACAGATTATTCTTAGTTACACACATTTAAAAGTCTTGTGTTCGTGATGTACAATACCCAAGATATCACAAAACTATATCCAAAATCCAGAAAATGTAGATTTATGGGGTATGTTGATGGAGTCAAGGGGTATCGACTGTAGGATCTCACTACTTACAAGCTCGTCATTAGTAGAGTTATCATATTTGCAGAAGATGAACTGCAAGAGAAAGATCAAAATAGCACGACTAAAGAAAAAGTTGTAACGATTTAGGAAGAAATGAAGATTGAACAAAAAGATTCTACTGAAGTTATATCAGATCACGAGGAGCAAGAACCGGTTGTATATGAAAATACAGAAGTTCGACGATCAACCCGTGAAAGGAGAACCCCAACCTAGCGATCTGATTATATTATGAAAGGCAATGTTGCATATTGTCTCCTAACAGAAGATGGAGAACCATCAACATTCTAAGAAGCAACAAATAGTTCAAATGCATCACTTTGGATGGCATCAATGTAGGAAGAAATAGAAGCTCTTCATAAGAATAAGACATGGAAGCTTGTGTCACTACCACAAGGGACAAAGCCCATTGGCAACAAATGGGTATACAAGATCAATCGTAACAGTGATGATCAAGTAGAGTGGTATCGTGCAAAGTTGGTTGTAAAAGGATATGCTTAGAAAGAAGGTATTGACTTTACAGAAATTTTTTCACTTGTAGCTCATCTTAATACAATTCATATTGTCCTAGTTTTATCTATATTTAGAGCAGTTAGATGTAATGACTGTGTTTCTTCATGGAGATCTTAAAGAAGAAATTTACATGCATCAACCAGAAAGTTTTGAAGAACCAAGGAAAGAGAACTTAGTTTACAGGTTGAACAAATCCTTGTACGGTTTAAAATAGTCGCCAAGATGTTGGTACAAAAGATTTGATTCCTTTATAATGAGTCGTGAATTCAACAGATTTAGTGCAGACCCTTGTGCATATTTTAAGAGGTTTCGTAACAATGATTTCATTATATTATTGTTGTATGTTGACGATATGTTGGTTACAAGCCCCAACAAAGATCATATTCAAGATTTGAAGGCTCAACTAGTTGGGGAGTTTGAAATGAAGGATTTAGGACTAGCAAACAAGATTTTAGGGATGCAAATTTACCAAGACATAAATAACAGGAAGATTTGGCTTTCTCATAACAATTACTTGAAGAAAATCTTGTGACGCTTCAATATGCAAGATTGTAAGGCAATATCTACCCCTCTTTCTGTTAATTTTAAGTTATCCTCAAGTAAAAATCCTAACAGTGAAGTAGAGAAGAAGGAGATGTCTTGAGTACCGTATGCATCAGCTGTGGGAAGTAATGTTCGCTATGATTTGCATAAGACCAGACATTGCACATGCAGTAGGAGTGGTTAGTCGTTACATGGCGAATCCTGATTAAGAACACTAGTAGGCTGTAAAGAAGATCCTGAGATATATTAAAGGGACCTCAGATGTTGCTCTATGTTATAAATAATCTAAATTTATTATCAAAGGATATGTTGATTCTGATTTTGCAGGCGACCTTGATAGAAGAAAATCCATTACCGATTATGTGTTTATAGTTATAGGAGGAGTTGTGAGCTGGGTGTATAAACTACAGACAGTTGTAGCACTATTTACAACAAAAGCTGGGTATATGGCAACTTCACAAGCTTGCAAGGAATCAATACGGATAGGAGCTTGGGCACCGACAAGGGAAAATTCCTTTGTATTATGATAGTCAGAGTGCCTTGTATATTGCAAAGAATCCAGTTTTTCATTCTAGAACTAAACACATAGGAGTTCAATATCATTTTATTAGTGAAGTGGTGGGAGATGAAAGTGTGGACATGCAGAAAATTCACACAAAAGAGAATCTAGCAGATGCACTAACAAAGCCAATCAACACTAATAAATTCATATGGTGTAGATGTTTGTATGGCTTGGTAGAGACGTAGACACCAGAGAAATGGCAACATAGAAATAACGATATGGAGACTGATTAGTTCTTAATCAAATCTCCAAGTGGGAGATTGTTGGTTTTCTATCCCACATCGAAAGTGGGTGAAATTAGAAGCCTCCATTAAGGCCATAAAGAGGCATATGCTTAAGGTTTTACATATTCCAAAATCTCTTTCCTATAACCTTGTGTATTAATTTTTGGTATGAATTGTGAGATCTTCCTTTTGTAATCTTTTTTTTTATAGTAAAAAGTTTTCTATTCTTGCTCGTGATTTTTTCTCATATTCATTAAGGGGTTTTCTACGTTGAAACTTATGTGCCCCTTTTTACCTCAATTTCTTTTATTGGTATGTTGTTCTATCCGGATGGAGTCCATCTCCTATCATTAACTATTTATTTGTCTTTGTTGATATATTTGAAATTTAAATATGATATTTGTAACAATAAAGCCATATGTTTTTATTTAATTATGATTATGATGATGAAAGAGTGGCATGCGATTTTGTTGAAAAGATGTGAATGATCAAACTTTCTAAGTTGTTACGCATTAAAATACATTATATTACCTTGACAATATCATCCATCTTATTTAAGAAAATGTTGAATATCTTGAAGGTTCCTTATAACTTTTTTATTCTATAATTAAGCATTATATTTTTTATTATATGGGCAGAAGGCTGCAAATATACAAATTAAAATGTTTAATTACATAATATAGAATTTCAATTCTACTATAACCCATTCTTTTTTTTTCCGAAAATTTACTATAACCCATTCTTGTTAACATATGATAAACAACGTCAAAAGTGAATTTTTATTGTAAATATATACACCAAAAGGTTAGTTTCGATTATCAAATGCTTTCCAAATGATAGAGTTTAAAATTTAGGTCTTGTTTGGTAACCAATAATAAAGAGGTGAGAATGAAAATGCAATATTTATTCTCTAACTTTTAGTTGTTTCGTTGTTAAAAATAGATAAAATAAAGAATGATAAAATTGAAATGAATATTAAATAATCTTGGACTTTTATTCCTAAGGGGGTGTGGGTATAAGCTAAAATAAAAAATCAAGAATAAAAGATATTACCAAAATATTATCAAAATATTAATTCTTATTATAATATTATCATCAAAATCACATATTATAATAATTATTTATAAATTAATAATTTATAAATCATTAAAAATTCTGATAAAATATTTATAAATATAAAATTTTTAATTAATTTATGTACAAAATAAATTATATAATAACTAAATATGAGTAAAAAAATTCTTATTATCATTTTTAATATTTAACATCAAATATTAACATAACTATTATCCTTGTTTAACATATATCAATTATGCATAATCAGTAATTTCATCCTATTTTGATTCTCACTTTCTATTCTCATTCTTATTTTTTTATTTTGATCCCTTTATTACTGATTACCAAATGAAACCTTAATCTTTATTTAAGGCTTGCATTTAATTCACTCACATTAGGAAAAAAAAAACAGTTGTTTGTGCATCAATAATCATATTGATGCAATATTATGTATCTAAAGGAATTGGAAACAATAACATTTTAAGTAAAAATATGATATATAAAAGGCAATAACAATAATTTTAATTAATAATTTTAATTTTTGTATATATAAAAGGCAAATGCATAATTAATAAATCTTGTACTAAAATCATTACAAAATTGTCATGAAGTTAATATATTCCCTAACTAAGTAATTGACTAATTAAGGAGCAAACTTACCACTAAAAGGAGGAAAAAACGTTGGACCCTATTGCCAAATGGAAAAGGAAAGAGTCTTTTACTCTCTCTCTCTCTCTCTCTCTCTCTCTCTGTTGCATGTCTTTACCATTATATATTGCACGTATATCCGCTTTTCTATGCTGCGAATTCTAATCTCTCTCACCCCCTCTGGTATGTATGTAGTGTTTTTGACCTCTCTGATCTCTTCAGTACCTCTAGAGTTTTCTTGTCTTTCACATTTTCCCGGGAGACCCTTTTCTTGTTTCTCGTAATTGTAAGGGTGCACATATTGTGATCTTATCGTGATTCCAATCACGTTGATAAGACATGGAAGAGGATGATCATAATAAGAAAACATCAGATAGCCGAGTAGATGATAGAAAGGATTCAAAAGGGAATGTGCAGAAGGTGGCGTTTTACAAGCTCTTCACTTTCGCTGACCAGTTGGACGTGATTTTGATGGTTGTTGGGACGATATCCGCGGTTGGCAATGGATTCGCTCAACCTTTGATGACTATCATCTTTGGACAGCTTATCAACTCTTTTGGCTCTGCAACGCAATCTGACGTTGTCCACGTTGTGTCGAAGGTGAGTTTTATGTGATGATTTTGCTTGTTTAAAGACATACTGTATCTTCAAAGCTCTACAGCTTAGCTTTCAAGTGAACTTTCTTAGAAAGTTCCAAGTTCTAGTTAAATAAACTAGGAGTATTGTTTAACGTTGTCAATATCTATCGAGTTTCCTTTGGCTTGTGAAATTGATTTCATTTTCTTGTTAGAAAACCCATCTGTAATTGGTTTTCCTGATGCAGAATATATTTATCCAATGTCGATTCCTTTCATGTAATTTTCAGGTATCACTAAAGATAGTATACTTGGCTATTTTCGCCTGCATTGTCTCTTTTCTTCGTAAGTGCAGGTTCTTCTATCTGAAACTCTTTTAGGTCTTAAATTATGCGTTCTTGAATTGTGACTCACTCTCATGATGCTAATACTGGCACGCCTAGGTGCAAAAATCATAATCAGGGTCTGAAAATTTGAAGGAAAAACACAACTAGCTTGGTGGTCAATGGGAAGTTCTGTTATTATGAAGCCATTAATTAGGAGCTCTAGAATGCTGATATCTTTGTGAAATTTGTGATAAGCTTACGGCTCGCGCAAGAAGGAAAGTTAGACTACATACAAGCCCAAGTGAGGTTCTATTCTAAAACCAACTAATAATAGGTGGAATAACCCACTAGGCTTATATGTTAATCTTCTTTCCTCTTTTTTTTTTTTCCCCAATATGGGATAATTACACGTGGGTATGATCAACACTTCCCCTTAAGTGTAACTGGAACTGGACATCCAGTTGTCACTTGAAATAAACACAGTGGTAACCGGACCGGACGGTTGGGACTGGATATCCAAACGAACAACTGAGAAATTAATAATTCGGACCAAACCTGTTCTGATACCATGTGAAATTTGCAATAGGTCTACGAGCCCACACTACTACACACAAGCCTAAGTAAGATTACATTCTAAAACTAATTGACAATAAGTAGAGTAGTCCACTATACTTATATATTAGTCTTATATTTTCTCTTTTTTTAATACAGGATACTCACGTGTGAGTATTCCCAACAATCTTGATATGTGCTAAGATTTATGATTTGTTTCAAGTCATGAACTTGTCATAAGAATCATATTTTTGGTCAGGTTCAGCATTTAATTTCACAAAATTTACATCACCGAGTTTTACTGTCAAACTAGCTACATCATAATGTTGTAATATATATAAGTTTGCCGGAATTCTATATTATGGTTGCAGAGGTTACATGTTGGATGATTACCGGAGAAAGACAGTCTGCTCGCATTCGAGGTTTGTACCTGCAGACAATATTAAGACAAGACATTGGCTTCTTCGATACCGAAACAACAACCGGTGAGGTTATTGGAAGAATGTCTGGTGACACGGTCCTGATACAAGATGCCATGGGCGAGAAGGTAATGACATTACCAGCTTCTATAAAAGCACTGTTACAAGATAATGATAAAGCTTTTCATTTCATGCTGACTCCAGATAACTATGCTCATTCCTCTTGTTTCTTATTTCCAGTGGCATCTGTTTTGGGTTCACTAACTATTTTTCTTAGTCTATTCATTGGTAGGTTGGGAAATTTATACAACTGATGACAACATTTATAGGCGGCTTTGTGATTGCTTTTATAAAAGGATGGCGTCTTGCGGTGGTTCTGCTTTCCTGCATTCCTGTTCTCGCGCTTGCTGGTGGAGTTATGGGAACTACCATGACAAAAATGGCCACCATCGTACAAGCCTCCTACGCAGAAGCTGGAAATGTTGTAGAACAAACCGTTGGTGGCATCAGAACGGTCAGGCATAAGGAACGATACCCTTATTTATTGTTTGCTTCCTGTGTATAATATCTTGTTCATTTAATGCACTTCTCCAGGTTGTATCCTTCACAGGAGAGAAGCACGCCATTGGAAGATATAATGAGAAACTAAAAACTGCATACAAAGCTGCTGTTCTACAAGGGCTAGCTTCAGGCCTGGGAATGGGTGTGATAATGTTTATTGTCTACTCCAGTTACGGACTCGCAACTTGGTATGGATCCAAGTTAATTATAGAGAAAGGTTACAATGGTGGAAACGTCATAACTGTTATTTTTAATCTGATGACAGGTGGAATGTAAGTTCTTTCTGATGATCGCTGATTTAACTGATATATCCTGTTGATAGCTGCTGAATATGATGTGTTGTTGGAATAGGTCATTGGGTCAGACGTCTCCGTGCATGAATGCATTTGCAGCAGGGCAAGCTGCAGCATATAAAATGTTTGAGACAATCAAACGAAAACCGAAAATTGATGCCTACGCGAATGGAGGATTGGTTTTAGAAAAAATCGATGGTGAAATTGAACTGAAAAATGTCTATTTTAGATATCCTGCCAGGCCTGATGTTCAGATCTTTTCTGGATTTTCTTTACGAGTCCCCAGCGGCACAACTGCAGCTTTAGTTGGGCAAAGCGGCAGTGGCAAGTCAACTGTTATCAGCCTTATTGAAAGATTCTATGATCCTGATTCTGGTGAGGTGCTTATAGATGGTACAGATTTAAAGAAATTGAAGCTCAGTTGGATAAGGGAGCAGATTGGCCTAGTTAGTCAGGAACCTACTCTGTTTCTAACAACCATAAAGGAGAACATAGCTTATGGGAAAGAACATGCAACAGATCAAGAGATTAGAACTGCCATTGAACTTGCCAATGCTGCAAAATTCATTGACAAACTACCAAAGGTAACACCACATTCCTTTACTGTATCAATATATTCTTGGAAGAATCTTTTAACTATATGGATCAAGCTTGCCTTAATAACTAGTATTATCACATTGACTTTACCAGGGACTTGACACGATGGTTGGTGAGCATGGAGCTCAGTTATCAGGTGGACAAAAGCAAAGAATTGCAATTGCCCGAGCCATACTGAAGAATCCAAAAATTCTCCTTCTTGATGAAGCAACAAGTGCACTTGATGCCGAGTCTGAACGCATTGTCCAGGATGCGCTGGTGAGAGTTATGAGCAACAGGACGACCGTTATCGTTGCCCATCGCTTGACAACCATTAGAAATGCAGACATGATAGCAGTTGTGCAGACAGGAAAAATTGTGGAAACAGGTAACGCCACATTTACTGCTTGATCTTCTGATTTCTAGTTTTACCAATCTAAATTAAGCTCGACTAGAGGTATATTTTAGGAACACATATGGAGTTGATTAAGGATCCAGAAGGGGCCTACTCGCAACTTGTTTGGCTCCAAGAAGGAAATAAGGAAGCTGAAGTCTCTCAACCAAAGGATAAGAATAAGGTAGAAGGTACTATAGACTTCAATATGCACATGTCGAGGTCTCAGAGCCATGGGAGATCTACCCGGAGGTCCACAAGTATAGGTTCACCAGTAAGCAGGCACTCATTCACACTCAACACCTTTACCATGGGTATGCCTAGCTCTATTAATTATCATGAAACCGAAGAGAATGAAAAGAGCATTCCTAGAAGGGAAACGGATAAAGAAGTTTCTATGAAACGGCTTGCCAATTTGAACAAGCCGGAGGCACCCATTTTGTTCATGGGGACCATTCCTGCAGTAATTAATGGTGGGGTGTTTCCAGTTTTTGGTCTTTTGATCTCATCATCCATCAAAATGTTTTTTGAACCACCAAAGGAGTTAAAAAAAGATTCCAGGCACTGGGCTATAATCTACGTGAGCTTGGGCATAGTATCGCTCATAACTCAACCACTGCAGAATTTTCTTTTCGGAATTGCAGGAAGCAAACTGATAGAAAGAATTCGTTCAATGACCTTTGAAAAGGTTGTTCATCAAGAAATCAGCTGGTTTGATGATCCTGCAAATTCAAGGTTTGAAAAGGAAATAGTTTCTTACTCTTGAATTTTGTATAGGGCCAAGAAGTTTAAGAGAGAGAGAAAAAAAAAAAAGAACTAACTGCAAATACTTTTGTATTACAGTGGTGCAGTTGGTGCAAGGTTATCAACTGATGCATCTATGATTAGGAGTCTTGTTGGGGATACCTTGGCCTTAATCGTGCAGAATGTGTCCACAATCCTAGTGGCACTCGTTATAGCATTTGCATCAAACTGGATATTGGCTTTTGTAATGCTTGGAATATCACCTTTGCTACTTGGTCAAGGGGTAATGCAAACCAAGTTTATGAAGGGATTCAGTGCAGACGCAAAAGTTAGTATTGTTCAATGCATTTTTCATGCTCTAAAGGTTTCATACATTGTATGCACTTACAAAAATTGTTGACTTCAAATCGCAGCTCATGTATGAAGAAGCCAGTCAAATAGCAAATGATGCAGTTGGCAGCATCAGAACTGTTGCATCGTTTTGTGCTGAGAAGAAGGTGATGGAATTATACCAGAAGAAATGTGAAGGACCTGTCAAACAAGGTGTTCGTCTTGGACTTGTAAGTGGTACAGGCCTGGGCTTCTCGTTCTTTGTGCTTCACTGTGCAAATGCGTTAATTTTCTATATTGGATCTCTTCTGGTGGAACGAGGGAGAGCAAGCTTTGGAGAAATATTCAAGGTACGGTCTGACCTCTCCTATCAAATGCCTTTCTTAATCTCTCGGAACCAGTACTATTCCAGTTTATGCATTGCCACCAATGTTTGCAGGTCTTCTTTGCACTGACAATTGCAGCCATTGGAGTTTCACAATCCAGTGGCCTGGCTCCAGACACCAACAAAGCCAAGGATTCAGCAGCTTCAATATTTTCAATTCTCGATAGGAAGCCAGAAATTGACTCGAGCAGTGAAGAAGGCCTTACATTAGCAAATGTAACTGGGAATATCGAGTTTGAACATGTCAGCTTCGTATATCCAACGAGACCAGATGTTCAAATCTTCAGAGACTTTTCTCTTAATATACCCTCTGGAAAGGTATCGTTATTACCACAAAATTATGACTCTTCTGTGATTTAGTTACTGATGTTCTCCAGCTGTGCCTGTCATGATATTCTTCTGTTGCAGACCGTTGCTTTGGTTGGAGAGAGTGGTAGCGGCAAGTCTACCGTAATCAGTCTAATAGAAAGATTTTATGATCCTGATTCTGGTCATGTATCATTAGATAATGTGGGAATAAAGAAGCTTAAACTGAGCTTTCTGAGAAAACAGATGGGACTGGTCAGTCAAGAACCAATACTCTTTAACGAAACAATCCGCGCAAATATTGGTTATGGGAAGCAAGGAAATGTTAGTGAGGAGGAAATAATAGCCGCCACAAAAGCATCAAACGCCCACAACTTCATAAGTTCCTTACCACATGGCTATGATACCTGTGTAGGAGAACGAGGAGTGCAGTTGTCTGGTGGACAGAAGCAAAGAATAGCCATTGCAAGAGCAATTCTTAAGAATCCCAAAATTCTTTTGCTTGATGAGGCAACCAGCGCATTGGACGCAGAGTCGGAGCGCGTAGTGCAGGATGCACTAGATACGGTAATGGTGAATCGAACCACAGTAGTTGTAGCTCATCGCCTCATCACCATAAAAAATGCTGACATTATTGCTGTAGTAAAGAATGGAGTAATTGCTGAGAAGGGAAAGCACGATGCCCTCATGAATGTAAACAATGGGGTTTACGCATCTTTAGTATCACTTCACATGAGTGCAGCATAAAGGGCTTGTAATTGGGTTACAGCGTATGCTACACTTAATTACTGCTTCATTTCTTTAAACATCACATCTCGTTCATTTAACTACTCTACACTGGCGTTATATGTACGCCCATATGAGTAGTGCAGTAAAGGAGGTGGCTCCCTTCCATAGGGGTGACTAGGGTGGTTGTGTGAAAAGCAGTGATATACCAATATACACACTATGGTAACTATTACAAAGGTTTTTTTAGACAACCAACTTATACCAAAGTCGCGTCTATTTCTTTGTACAACAATTTCATTTAGGTCCGTTTAAACAAGACTCATCCTTTTCACGTGATCGTTGACCAATAAAACTCCATTCTCAAACATCTCATGACCTTCATAGTATTTAACTCACACTCTTGCAAGAATACTATGAAAGTATTAAATAATCATATTCAACAATAAACACACAAGAACTAAAGTAAAAATCAACCTTTATTACTTCCTCAAAATTATACAAAGGAATGTTCTCTCTCAATGTATTTCTTAACCCTCTTCTCTCTTTTTCAGGAGAGAGACTCAAATAAACTACTTATAGGCACTTCTGACTTCACAATTCATAGTTTTAATCAAACTGAATTAGCTAAATCACATCTTATCCTAATAAAATTACGTCATATTATCTAATAAACTGACATCTTCATCTAAATAGGACTCTATCTGATAGGATTTATGTACATTGCAACTAACAAGATAAGAAATTACATCTACCTAGGAATGATACGTCCATATTCACGAAAATCTCCGCTATCTTCAAATTACCCTCCCACATGGTCTTTATCTTTTAAAACTTATGTATATATACTACGATCTTATCTGTCACATCATCCAAGATCTCTACTTGATCTCTATCCATTAATGATGAGTCATCCAAGCCCAAAGCATTTCATAGCACACTGATCTGGTTCAATGCTTACCCATGTCAAGTCCATTAGTCATGGTTCGTCTATTTGAGCTCACATTAAGTTCTTAGAGCTTTCACATGTCTTCCTCGTGTATGTGATCCAACTAACCTTCAACCCAAAGACTTATGGCCTCACATCCCAATCTTGCATCTCGTTGAAGATTTCCGCCAACATATACTAACGCTTGACAATGCCCATTTTTCTTGCAGACTCATAAGTCTTTGCCTTATCTCATCAACCTAAGTATTAAACATTGGTCAAGGCTCATTAATGCCTACACAATTTTGCTATTAGAACTTAAGGGTCTAATAGTAACCGCTTACTTCAAGAGTGGGCCCGTATATGCACAAAACATTGTAGATATGTTTTGAGATAACAATTGACTACTTCGATTTGGCAGTTAGTTTGGGGATGGTAGGTGGTACTACGTCGTAGCTGGGTTTGTTGTAGGCAAAATAATTCAATAAACAAATGATTGATAAAAACCTTATTTTTGTCAAACACAATAGATCTTGAAAATCCATGAAACTTGACAATATGCTAGACAAATAATTCAGCCACAATAGAGGCATTGTAGGGATGTTTGAGAGCGATAAAATGAGCATACTTATTAAGTTTATCTACTACCACCAAAATTGCACTCAACCTTATTGATTTAGGTAGTCCTTTCATAAAATCTATGGAGATATTATCCCACACTTGTTCTGGAATAGGAAGAGGTAGTAATCCTGTTGGAGAAGGTGATAATGTTTTGTTTTGTTAACAAATTGCACAATTGTCCATATGTTTCTTTATGTCAGCCTTCATCCCCTCCCAATATAGCTCTACAATCATTCACTTGTAGGTCTTCGAGTAGCCCGAATGCCCTCCCAACAAGCTGTCATGAAATTCAACCAAAATTTTTAAAATTAGATTTGAGGTTTTAGAGAGTATTAATATATTCTTATAGCGAAGTTGCCCCTAACCAAACTCCATTTAGGTTTGCAATTTGGATCCACCTACAAGGCTTGTTTTATTCAGACTAACTCAAGGTCACAATCAACCTTTTCCTGAGTAACTACTACATCGACGTGCTATCCCCTGTAATATGCAAGAGTTTGGGCATGCAAGAGAGAGCATATGTCACCTTGTTTTCTCCTCCTGGTTTATATTCAATCTCAAAATCGTATCCTAATAACTTAGTTAAGCATCGTTGCTACTCCTCAATGATGATTCTTTGCTCAAATAGGTGTTTCAAGCTGCGTTAGTCAATTTTGACCAAAAAAATTTTGCATAAGATAATGTCACCACTTTTGGACTGCAAATCCTATAGCCATGAGTTTCCTTGCATAAACAAACTTCAAGCAGGCACACCCTTTCAAAGTTTGGCTGAAGAAAGCTAGGGGTCGATTTAGCTACATCAGCATTGTGCCCCGAACCTGATGCATATGTCTTGATAACAAATTATTCATCGAAATTAGGAAGTGCTAGTGTCGGTAGCTACACCTTGGCCGTCTTAAGATGTATTGTTGTAGTCGCTTCTTCACTCCACTTGAATGCATCCTTTTTTAACAGGCCTGTTAATGGAGGTAGCTTCCCCAACTAACGAAAAATTCTTGAAATTATTCTATCATCCATCGCACGTCCTTCAAAAGTCGATCCCTTTGATCAGCCTCTTAAATGGTTAGCCTACACATCTCAATCATCATTCCTTGGCCTTCTTGGATAGTAGTCTTGGCCATAGTTTTTAGGGATATGGTTGTTTTGCTTAAGCTAGGGCCCCCACACAACACTACCATTTTTCCTTCAATAGGTACCGTCATTGTTAGAGAGTGTCAATAGAAGTCGGTGTCTGATTGCAAATAACCACTTGAGCCCTAAGATTACTTCATACTAACCAAGATTGAAAGGCAAGAAATCCTTTATTACTGTGACTTGTGGTAATTGAAGTACAACCCCTTTGCAGATTTATGTACCTAGTACAGGTGCGCGAGTTCCCATTGGCAACCTATAGTTTGTCGTCTCTATGACCGGAATGCCTAGTTTTGCCACCAGCTTGTCACTAATGAAGTTATTGGTTGCCCCACAATCAACGAGGACCGTTACCTCCTCGTTCCCTATCATTCCTCGCAGTTTGATCAATTGTAGAGAGTATAATCCAATGATTGAATTTACTGCTAACTAGATTTCTTCCACATGCAGCAATATGCTTTAGCATCTAATTGCCCTTCGCCTACCCCCATCTCGCATTTTGGTCTGTCATCAAACA
>JAOTAX010000002.1:36802052-36818346 GCA_025629825.1 Erythroxylum guanchezii
TCACTTCTATAGAAAAAGTTGAAGTTGTGGGATTAATTTGAATGAATGAGGGTTTAACTAGTACTGATTGCTTACCCTGTTGCAAGAAGATTAAGACTCCAAGCAATGGCAGCAACTGAGGCTGGAGACGGCAAACTTTCAAGTGTCCGAGATCGGACGTGGTTCATTTATATGTATGGTATTGGAGGAAAAAGGCTGGTTCTTTGCTTACCAAGGCTGATCGCTTTCAAAGAATTCGTTGTGGGTTGTAAGGGGCATGTTGCATTTACAAGGCAAGCCTCCAAAACCAAGAATCTATCTCTAGTCACACAACTGCTTTCTAAAGTTTAACTATAATGAGGAACCATATATCCATGTTTTCGGCGAAGATACACAGTTGTGTAGAGTGCTATATGTCTATGTCTTGACTTACACGATTGTGACTATATAGATCAATTGTGTAAGTCTTTGTGAACGCAGACTCATTTATAATATTTTATAGGTCTCGGGTAAAGTAAAAACGAATCTATATTTTGCTTTTTTTTTGTTTTTTACGAGAGAGTCAAGAGTTGACCTTCGTAAAGAACAAAAGGAAGCAAAATAAAGAGTGGGCTCTGAGTAAGTGTCCAGCCTACCCTTGCCCAAGATTGACCCTATATAAACGTGTGAAGAAAATATGAAGAGATAAGGACATGCACGGTCTTGTACACAGTCATGTACACGCCTATATGAAATTACAAGATTGTGTATGAAGGAAAAGACGTAGTTTTTGTAGAAAGTGCTACCACAACGTTCAAAAGTGAGGAAAAATATAGAGAAGCCAAAGAATATTGTATTCTCGTCCTTGTTTGATTGTTTTTGTGAATAATTTGAGTGATTATTAACAGTGATATTAATTTTGATTTCAATTCTGAAACTTTGTGAGACAATCTGTTGTTGGAGAGTGAGAGATCAACATTTTTTATTTTTTGGTAAATAAGAGATCAACTTTTTATATAAATCTTTATTAAGTTTAGTAAATTTATTTGTCAGTTTGCCCCATAATTTTTTCCTCTATACTAAAAGGTATTCCACGTTAAGTTTTGATGTTTCTTTTCATCTTGATGTTTCTTTTTCTCGAATTGTTCTGTAGCTACGCTACAAGAAAACCGTCATTTAGCGACAAAAGTACCTGACGGAAAACGGTTATATTCCGTCGGTAATTCAATTTTGTGGTTTGTTTAATTGACGAAACAAAGGATCTTTACCTTCCTTCAATTGATGAACTCCAAAGTTCATAAGTAAAAAAATAAACTAATAATAACAATTTAAAGAGTTATTTCTTGTTGTAGATAACACAAACACTCCTTTATTACTTCATACAAATTCAATCATATCAAGCAAATCACACCACAACATACTAACTCCTGGACAATCTCCATGGAGAAAGTATTGAAAATAAATAGCAAAGAAAAATTGAAGAAATTAAGTCCCACCATATATACGTGTATGTTACAACTTTCAGGGAAGTCTTCTCACTGGTGAGGTACCATGAATGGCTGCTATGTATAGAAGTTGTGTGGCAGAAAGGATGATGAGGAATGCTTCCATAGTTCTCTGCAACAATACATGGAATCATTGTAAAACTAATGTTGACAGTGCAAGTCATATGTTCTTAATAAATCCATGAGGCAGTTTGTTTTAAAAGGGAAGTTTTTGGTTCTTACCAGACGGGCATTTCTGATGTGAAGCTCTATTTCTTTGCAGCCAAAGCTATAGTTAAATGGACATAGAAGACATGTTACTTGACAGAAAAAAAACACAGAAAGACATGTTTCATAATTCTTTTAACTCCTATTCAAACTTGTAATGAACAACAAAGTTTTGATCTTGCGGGATTAATTTGAATGAATGAGGGTTTAATTAGTACTGATTGCTTACCCCATTGCAAGAACAGTAAGACTCCAAGCAATGGCAGCAACTGAGGCTGCAGATGGCAAACTGTCAACTGTCCAAGATCGGATGTGGTTCAGACCAGATATTACGGAGGCGACACCAACAACACCAGCGATCAAAGAAAATGTCACAAAGAATCCGGTGGCAGCATTTCCCATTGGGAAATATATTGGGGAGAAATGGGCTGGAAGTTCGAAGCCAGGTCCTGCAAGTTGTACATATGCAAGTTCAACACTACTCAAAAACTGTATTCAATGATTGTAGTCATCAACCATAAAGATTATAGAGCAAAATATAAGTGTAATGCGTGATTGGAGATGCGTTTTGAAGGGGCTAGCATACCAATTATGAAACCGTGATCAATAGCTCTATTCATAGCCCATCCTCCAATGCCTAAAACAATGACGTACATGCAGAAATTGAGGACCAAAAGCAGTGAGGCAACAGGTTTCATTTGATCAACAGCCATTTTTGATCAATACGAGGATATTTATGACTAAAGACTGAATTGAAAAGGAAAAAAAAAAAGATGTGAGGAGTTTTTCTGGACACGTTCAGGGACATGTGAATTTTGCAGGATATGCTGCTTTTATATGTATGGTATTGCAGGAAAGGGGTTGGTTCTTTGCTTGCTAAGGCTGATCGTTTCAAAGATTTCTTTGTGGGTTGTAAAAGGGCATGCTTCATTTACAAGGCAAGCCTCCAAAACCAAGAATCTATCTCGATTCACATAACTGCTTTCTAAAGTTCAACCATAATGGGTGCTTTCCTTCTCACTCAGGCTTCCTTTCATTTGTGGTCGATCATGGTAGGGAAAAGTGATATTCTTTGCTGATGATAAGCCGTTCATGGAGGTAATTAATAATGTATTATATCTGACATTGTTGTCCAAGTCATTCAAAGAGTTTACTCTTAGTTTAGGAATCTAATTATCTCGAACGTGGAAAGTTTGGTATTTAAGATATGAAACCAATATAGTTAAACAAAAGCTTGGAGAGGGAGAAGCCTTGCAGAAATGTGACTTGGTGGGCTTGAAATGAAAGGAGTGAAGAAGGTGAGGAAGATGATGGATTGGTGTAGTCATATTATATCATATTCATTGAAGGAAGGATTTCTAAAGTGTCCTTATGAAGATAAAAACTTTGTTGTGTAATTTTAAGGTAATATAAAAATGCTCATAGTTTGTGTATAAATATGGATAACTTGGTTTAAATTGGAAATTATAAGGTGATGATTGGGCAACCTAAGAATTGTATGATGTCTGAGTTTAATGTCTGTTCTTGCTCTAATGCATTATTTCCTTGGCATAGAATTTGTTCAATCTCCAAATGGTATATCTATCTCATAGAGAAGGTATCCACAAGAAATATTACAAAGATTTCAAATGAAGAAATGAAATAGGAACTAAGCTTATTAAAGACATCGAAGGTAAAAGAGTTGATAATACTCTTTATAAGCAGATCATGGAAAGTTTGATGTACAAATTTATAGAATGTCTGAAAGAGATGCATCTCATGCCTGTAAAACGAATTTTACAATACTTACAAGGAACAACAGGCTACGGAACATTGTACAAGAGAGGAGAAAACTTAAATTTGCTTATATTCATATATAGCAATTATGAGGAAGATCAAGATTATAGGCTAAGGATAGACCTCTCATGTAAGGGTCGTAAGAGAGATATAGATTCTCGACTAGAAATGCTCCACTCCCTTTTGGTGCTCTGAGCTTTATATTCTCAATCCTAAGTTCCATGTGTGTCTCTTTTGATGCTCCCTCTATATATCCTTTAGATATAACACCTTCTTATCCTCTACTACTCCACTCGTTTCAAGTATAATTGTATGAACATACAATTTTATGAAACAAAACCCAATGGCAAGTCTCACCTTACTGTGTTTTTTTAAATTAAAAGGAATTTTCATTAACTATAGTAAAAACTATATACAACAAGAAGATTGGCTCTTCCCTAGGGAGACAAAAGTATTACAATGGCCTATATTCAAGTTTGTACAGAATGGAAAAAAGCTACCCAGTTAAAGATTCCAATTCAATCGCATATTGTCAGTCAAATTATGACCTGCATCTTTGGCAATTACAAGTTCTCGGATATCGTTGATGATGTTAGCTGCTAGTTGGTATTGAGTGGTTAGCTCTTCCTAGTATAGCTTTCGATTTCTCCCCTGCTAGATACTGTATATGGATAAGGTGAAGGTTGTATTTATCAGCGTGGAATCGTTCTTGCAATATTTTGCTACACTGATGACTTGTTGTAGCACTTGAAGTCGTGTGAATAACAGAAGAACCCCAATTTGTGAAGCATTTAGCTCCATACCGATTTAGTGTAAGTACAGTTGAAGAATAGGTGATTCCTATCTTCGGTTGTAAGATGATATAAAATGCATATAGGATCATAAGTGTCATACCATCTGTCTTTGGTCCTGAGTCGATTCTTGGCCATTAACCACGTGATCATGGGGTGCTATCATATAGCTTTGTACCGGCTAAGTTCACGAGTTGGAGATAAGCGGACTTGAACTGCTGACATCCACCACAGGATAAACCACTGCCTCTCGGCCCCCTGACTAATTCTACCATGTCCTCCTGATTGTTGTTGACGATATTTGGGAGATATTGACTTAAGAGTCTGAACCCTGTATAGTTCCCAAACCATTGCCCATCGACAATGAGAGTTGAAGCTTTAGCTTGGGTTGGGATTCAATTTCTGAGTTGGTCTAGGTCTGTTCTTTGGATTAATGGACTAAACTCAGTCCAATTGTCAAACTAGATGGAGATATTACATCTATTTCCCAGCTTGTGAATGATGAGAGGGTATATCTATGATCTGATCCTTAATTAGCATTTGCTTAAATACCCATGAGTAGTCCATAAAGCTTGTTAATTGCCAAAAGGTTTGATTCTGCAAGTAAGTTTGATGGATCCATTTGATCCAAATGGCATTCTTATCAGTATAAAGTCTCCATATCTTCTTACACAATAGCACTTTCTGTAACAAGTTGGTTGAGAGTGTTCCTAACCCACCCTGTTTCCTGGGAAGCGTGACTTCTTCCCGTTTGACCTTGGCTTTCCTAGCATTTTCTGTAGCCCCCAACCATAGAAAAGCTTTTATAATACGTTCGAGCTCTTTAATCACTTTCCTCGGCAGTATCAAGTGGTTGATCAAGTGTATTTGTAGATTATTAAGAACTGATTGGATAAGCGTAGCTCGTATAGCCATGGAAAGAAACTTGTTTTGCCAAGCTAGGATTCTGGCTTTATATTTCTCTAGGAGTGGAATAAAATCTTTGTATGTTAGCTTGCATAAGTGTATGTCTCTAAGAATGTTGATTGAAAATATATCAGCTCTAAAAAAAAGAAGCAAATCATCAACAAACATGAGATCTGTGATTTTTAGAGCTCTGCATTTATAGTGGAACCAGAATCTGCCATTATGAAGAATAAGTTTATCAAGCATTCTCGATAGCCCTTCCGTGACTAAGATGAAGGTATACAGGGAGAGGGGGTCTTCTTGTCGTATTCCACATGCACACTTCACTTGCTTTGTACGGACTCCAGTAACTAGAATACTTACTGAGGAGCTACGTAAGCAAAGCTTTATCCAATTAATGAACTTCAAAGAAACGTCCATTGCCGTCAGACATGCTGCAATAAAATCCCAACTTACTGTATCAAATGCTTTGTAAAAATCAATTTTTCATATTCTTATCAGTTTGATAGCTTCTTAACAGCTTTTGCATAAGCAGTATATTGTCACCAATGGTTCTGCCTTCCATTAAAAAAAGCTCCTTGTATGGGGTTAATAATCTCCTTCAGTGCTTTTTTAAAACAACTAGCCAGCAGCTTGGCAATAACCTTGTAAATGGTATTACAATCACCTTACTGTTTTAGCTACATCATTCCTAAATATTCACACATTACAAAAGAAAGACAAACATCACACAACCTGCTTCATCACTCCTAAATATTAAAGCATCACAAAAGAAACACAAGAAAAAACTTTTTTTAAAATTGATGGTGAGAAGTGCACCATAGACAGATGTACTCCAATATTTATATGTTGATGACAATGTGCATTAACAAGTTTGAAGACAATGGTAAGAAGTACAATTTATTAGAAGAAAAGTGCTTCATCCATGAAATTTTGAATCAAGAGGAAGTGTTGAAGATTGATTCAAACTAACATGTGTTTGCTTTTTAATTTGACCGAGTCCTTGAAGTTTCAGATTTGTATTCCACGATTGTCTAGTTTTAGTTAGTCAAAAATAGTGTCAACAAATCAAATTGTAGTTGAGAAATTTGAGGCTTGTTCAGTTTCTTGTAAGCCTCTAAATAGGCACTTTCAGATCGTGAATAAAATCAAGCAAAAGTCATATATATATATATGTGTGTGTGTGTGTGTGTGTGAGTGTGTGTGTGGATATATATGGATGTGTATTAAAAAAAAAAAGGTTGCCATATGTCTATACATATAAGAATAAAAGTTGGGAAAAATACATTTAACCTTCTTTTATTTTATCTCTTGATACATAATGTCCTCCTCTATTTTAAAAAATAAACATATTACTCTTTTTGACCACTAGTCAAAAGAGCTTAGAATTTAAAAAGACTTTTTTACCCCTGTATTATAATGACATCATCACAACTGTACATGTTGCAATTTTTGGACAAAAATATCCTTTTAGTCTTTTGTTGACTAAAATACAATAAACTACTATTGTTTTGTTTTATTACATTATGCCCTTTATTTCAAAAATAACCATTGTCTTTACAATTGCAATTTGTGACCATTATTTTATTTAAAAAATTAAAAATAAAATTTATTTATGAAACAAAATTAAAAAGGAAGAAATGCCATTTTTCATAATTTTATAGCGTCATTGTTAGCTGATGGAAAAAATTACAAATTTTTATTTTTGAATTACTTTGTCATCATTACTTCACAAATATTTTTTTAAGGATAAAAGTATCTTAGTGTACAAATTTAAAGAAAATGACATTTTCAATTTTTTTTATTTTTATTATTTTTCTTTTCTTGTGAAGTAATTGTGAAAAGTATATTTATGCACACATTGACTACCAATCTACATGTATATGGATATGTATGTATACTTTCTCATGACATTGATTTAGTGTTAAAAGTACCTTATAAGAGATTAGTGATGGTTACAATGAGTAAGTTTAACATTTCTGTATTGTTCAAATAAAAATATTTAACATAATTAATCCGATTTCTAATTATAATGCTCCAGGAACAAGCAATAATACTTCTACTTCATAAGGTTACCAAAACACCTCGTCTAACATACTGTACATTTCAGTATACAACCTCCATTGTCAAATCATCAAACTTGAAATATAGATTCTTCCATTACAGTTTCCCTTATACTCTTGTACACATACCTACTGGCTCACTAAATTATGGAACCTTGTCGACAGAAAAACCAATAAAATAAAAATAAAGACACCATGTGCAAACCAGTGATCAGCCTGCCAAACAGTGAAATGTTGAGTTTCACCCCCGTGGACTTTGCTCCACTGTACGAGAGCAATTAATGGAAACATACACCAAAAGCTCCTGATTTCAAGCTGTGCCAAATGCTATACAAAATCTGCATCTTTCCCAATCATCTCTTCCTAAGTTTGTACACTTGCATATGTAAGCTTAAGTTAGCACCCACAGCCACCATGAATGCAGGCTGTAGGTATCTCCTCCTAACATACCGTCAACTTTTCTCTGCCGTCTTACTAGAATCATCTCTTGGAGGGTTTTCTAGAGATTCCTCAGAGTGCAACCCATCCGGCTGATGAATCTGGATGTTCAAGCTGCTAGACTGCAAATGCTCTTGCACGGCCTATATAAAGAAGACGAGTAAGGTAATGATGCTCAGCAAAATGACCCTCTAGACCGGGACCCGTATTCAATTCCAGTCCTTTACTAGAACTGGAAAAGAAGACGTAATAACAGGAATTTCCAGAAATTCACTGGATTTATCAAATTTGTTTCAAGTTTCCAGTATTAAAAAGCAAAAGTTGAAGTCAAAATACTAAACAAGCAAAATAAAAAATCAAGCTCAAAGCAGGAGTATTCCAACCACATCACTACCAAAAGTCCATGCAACAATGTAGTAAAACCTTCAACTCCAACTTTTACATTGATTTAGTAAATTCATGGCACAGATCCAACATCCAAATCAGTTACAGTCAAAGAGTATAAATAGATTATTATGAATATAACTATAAATGGATTTACAATAAAGTAGATTTGTTCCCTGATGCCATCATTTTCAATGCAAAAACATTTAACGCCCCATCTTAAAGGGGGGCACAGGGTCAAAATTGAAAATCAAAACATAGAAGGAGAATGACAGTGCATGGAGAAAGAAAGGAAACAAAGTTCCACATGTATCAGCCAAATGAACCACATAATCCACCTTAAAATACTAATAAAGACTATTGTTTCTACTGCAAAAGTAAAGTCCCCCAGAAGTCTTATCGACTTTGAAAGTGCAACAAGATTAATATAACCTGTGGAAAACACAGGTTTTATAACATCATCATCATCAACAACACCCAGTTGAAGTCCCGCTAAGACACAAGGTCTAAAGAGGTCCGATAATACCCAGTCTTACCCCTACTTAACAGAGAGGCTGTTTGCGATAAACCCACTAGAAATGTGACAGATTTATAGCAATTAAGTGAAAAAAAAAAATAAAGGACTCTGTAAGTGGAAAATTTCAATATGATATTATGTTCCCAATACCAGCACATAATTTTGTTGTATTATCTTTACCTTATCACCTGCATCCAGCCCCTCTGTGTCAAATAGGATTGGCCGGCAGCGTTTATCTTCATTCATCAGGCTTGAATTCTGGAAATGCATTATTAGGGCTGCTTTTCCCTGGATTCTAGCATATGCCAAAGAAGCAACTTTTTCACTGTTAAACTTCTCCCATTTCTTACCATTAAACGCCTGAAACAAATTGACGATCATAAGAGGATAAACATTACATCTTCAAGACCAAGGATCACTCCTATTTTTGAACATGAAAAGATGAATCCAGACTAAACACAAGAAGAGTGTGAGGGAAAAAACAAAGTAAAAATGGATTCCCAAGAAATAAAACCTGATAAAATGAAATGATGTGCTTAGGAGACAGCATGTTTATAAATGCATAGCCCACATTGCATTTATTCTGCAATAACAAAAGGTTTATTATTATAATTAATTCTTAGATATTTTTTGAAACCAAGAGGCACAGTATGGAGAGCTACAGTATGAGTACCTTAAAGTCGATTGGTAAATAGAGAAAGTCATAAGTACCCCTGTGATTCTCATCAATAGCTGCTAACAACATCTTTGAGGTGTACCTAAGAGATTCAAATAGAAAAACAAACTGAGCCAATAATGTAATTAAAGCTCAAATTTCAGAGTTGATGTCAAAATCTTACTTATTAGGAATATTCTTTATCATTAAAGTCGTTCTAGCATCTTCACCATTTATGATCTTATCCAAGTCAAGCTGAAAATGTTTTTTGTTCTCGACTTGATTCACATTATTTTCAACCCGTCTAGATCGTCCACGCTCAGTAAAGCCTTCTATGCTGCTGGATGTCAGTCCTGCATATGGTATATTGCCTAAGAGCACAGGACTGAGCCTAGGTGAAGACATCATTCTGTAACTTGATGATCCATTTTCAGACATATTTTTTGGAATAGTAACACCAGTGTTCATAGGAGCACGATTACCCATATTCATCAAAAAATTTCCATCATTATGACCTAAGCCAATGCCTCCATATGAAACTGGATTCATGAATGAAGTATCAGGTGAGTCAGGGAAAATTCCAAAGTGCCTCTCAAAAGGAAATCCAGATGGGGCAGATCCAACATGGTTATGGTGCTGGGCTGCACCAATTAGAGAAGTATGCCGATTTATGTATGGAAAGCCATGTCCCTTTCCATTTGAGGGAAATGGATGCCCCATGGATGACATGGGAAAGGCTGATGTGGAGGAATGATCTGCTAAGGGTTTCGTATTTCCCCAGAGAAACTGTGGCCCTGATAAAGTTTCCATACTAGATCCATTAGGAGTTGAAGGACCAAAAGGGGGCATGTTTTTCAACTTTAACTCAGGTAATGAGTGTGACTGTTGAAAGGAAGCTCCATGAACAGAATTGGTATTTGCAAATGTGTTCTCTGCAACACCACCCCTTCCTTGATCTTTGCCAATTGGTGCAACTTTTAAAGAGTTAGATACATGGGGGTGAAGAAGTGAAGCCAAACCAGGTAAATGGTTGCTAGTTGTTGGGCTCATTGTCCTAAAAATGGGGGATTTGTTCATGTTTTGCAATGGACTTTGTTCAATAGGACTGTTAAACTGTGCCCAGTTACCTGCTATAAATGTTTCAATGACGTTATAAAAGATATCAAGCAATATCAGAACCACAATTTCAAAAGTGATTGAAGCAATTCAAACCTACCTGGTGGAGAGTTGGTCATTGGTGAACCCACAGGATGCCGAAAACTCCACGAGTCGTCCTGTTCGAGATCTTGATTCAGTTGCAGCATCAAGCTGAAAGGAACAAAGTTGCATAAGGTAATCATCAAATGATATCAACACAAACAATCTTGAAATTACAGGAAAATTGAATCCTAGAAAAGACTTCTCAGACAACACCTTCTGGGTTCTATACACACATAGACACAAGTCTCACATCAACAAGAAGACAAAAGTAGAGAAAAAGCTGCATTTGATATTTGCACTTAAATAAAATAGGGCGTGAAAATGTACAATTCTGTAAACAGAGCAGCAGGAGAGGAACACTATTCAAGTACTATAAAATCTAGCCATTATGGCAAGTGCAACCCATCGGCTCTATCCTAGAAGCTTCTGTTGCATGCAGTTCATGATTGTACTCAAGCTATGTTGCAGTTTCTCAGGGTACAAGGGGTAGAGAAAATCTGTGTAGATGTTGTTTGAATACTAGATGCCATGCATTCGAAGAAAAGGTACTCAAGAGTGCCGTAAGAGGCCAAGCAACATGATATACTGATATTTGAAGCCTTCAGAGGATGTCACCAGTACTAGTTTGCCCTTCAGATGCAAAGAACAATGGACTTGCAGTTACACACTTCATATGTAGATATAATATCCCAAATGAGATACTACATTGGTCAACAATATCAGATTCTAACTTCCATGTCTGAAGTTCAAATCTTAGACAAGGAATTTACTAGATAATAGAGGCACCTTCATTGGGTAAACTATAGCCAATGAACCTGTGGACGGCCCACAGAAGGGAAATGGGAAAAGAAGGATACTTGTTTTTATACTTACTTCCGCCGTGCTCCACCTGGGCGACTAGGTTCAAGCTTTATGCGTTTCCCAGCTATGTCACTCCTATTTAATGATTTAAGCGCTGCTTCTGCGGCTCTAACATCATAAAATTCAATGAACTTATGGTGCCTCTTGTGTGGTGTTTCCCTTATCTGATGTTGAATTACAAATCAATGTACGCACAAAATTTAACCACAAACAACAAAAGAACTGCCACACAGGAAAAAGAGCTCACAGTGAGATCCACTTACCTCTTTTACCTCCCCGTAAGCCCCAAATATTTGACGGAGATCTTCATTTGAAACTGATGGATCCAAATTAAATACTACCAGGGTTCCTTGATTAATATCCTTTTCTGATGGATTATCCTGGTGCAGTGTGAAAGGGGAAATGTAAAAAAACATATGAGAAAGGGAACTCTCATCTATCAAAAAACAAAGCTCAAACCACTGATAAGAGGTTATAGTGAACCTTAGGGATTGAAAAGTGAATATCAAGTTTTCTCCTCCTTAGTGGCTTGTTTTGCAGCTGACGCATGGCCGTTCGAGCAGCACGAATATCATAGTAAGATATCATTACAAAACCCCTGTGTTTGCATGCAGTGTAAAGAGTTCTAATATCGCCATATTGCTACAAAAAGGACAGATAAGACAGACAAAAGAAATTATTTAGTTCAGGCAAAAGAAAGCATCTAAAGCAGCAGCCTGCGGACTAAGTTAAGCACTTTATAATTTGTACAGTTTCTTCCCTAATTAGTATCAATAAATGTCTATCATCTTATCTTGCAGAGTCTGAAATGAAATTACTGAGAAATTATAAGAAAGAGGCTAAAGGCTAAAGTTCCTGCAACTGCACGCATGTGTTTAAAAGCACATGATTTTAAAGGTAGACAAAACCTATAACAAGAGATGAAGTTGCGAAAATATGAGATAGCAAAACAAAAGTCATGTCTGAAGCTTGTCACCTTGTGCTGCATCGAAACATCAAAATATCAACCATTCAATGAAGTTCACATGACAACCCATATTATAAAAGGATACAACATCAGCTTCATTTTAACATAAAATTTAGAAGTAAAAAACGAGAATAGTCTAGTAAAAGAGACAAGATTATAGAAAGTAGGTGTTTGAACAAATGTCAATCATGGCTATTTATACTAAGACAACAATAAATTACCTCAAATAGAGATCTCAATTCTGAATCCTCAACATTACTATTAATGTTCCGGACAAATAAAGTTCTAGATGGATGCTCGCCATATGGATGTTCTCCAGCAACAGTTCCAACACCATTAGAAAGATTATAGTGAGGTCCTCCATTTCCCACAATGCCATCAGAAAAATTTAACTTGGAGACACTGATGCTTAGGCCTTCCTGTGGATCATTTTCCAGTTCCATACCTCCTACACTGCGGAAAAGATCATCTTCCATGTCCTCCAGAGAACCCGGTAACTTAATGGGGTCAAAATCATCCATTACAGCAGCTAAAAGGTCATCCTCATCTCCAGGAAGTAAGCTTCCAATAGCATGAGTTTCAATATCTTCAAGTAAATCACCGTTCTCTCCGTCCGAGGGAAGCTTATGAATATCAGAAGAGATATTATCGAGAAATCGATGGCCATGATCCATACCATTTAAGTCTACTGAAATTTGCACAAAAAAAAAGTAAAGAATTTCATGTTCTAAAGGCACAAAAGATAATTTACAGAGTAAAATCACGTACACTTTTTGTGTGGAAGAACTGGCAATGAGCTGGAGAAGAGGGACGCATCAGGTGAGGCATTATAGGCATTAGATCCAGGTGAAATCCCCCATCCATTACTTCTCAATTCTTTGGGGCCATTAATTGGCGAGGAATTAGTAGGATCTAGGACACAAAATCCCTAAAACAGTTAGAATACACAATATTGTGTCCAACAGGAACAAGGGATGATTAAGACAAATTACCAGCAGATAAATGATTTGAAGACTGCATCACATCGTCTTTCTGCTAAAAGAAAGAGGTTCACAATGCGTCAAAAATATTAAAAGGAACACAACCATATATAGAGGAGCACTAAACTCTGTTAAATAATCAAAAAGAACAAATACAATTGCACATAGCACGCAACAAACAAAAAATGACAGGAAAACATGCAAGGTGAAATTTAATGCAATAAAGCAATCAATAAACAGCAAACTTTAAGAAGCTCAAGAAATTATTAAATAACCATTCCCCTCCCTTTTGTTTCAAATGAAGTGGTCGTTCTGAACAGATTTCCTAGTTAAATAAAATTGCTAAAACGCGACACAATTGAATCACAAAACAGTAAGGAATAGCAGTTAACCTACACACATACATAAGAAACCTAAAACATACTTACCAAAACACTTATTTTCAGAAAAAGAAAAACAATATCGAACGTTTTCACCAAAACAGAAGGGTAGGTGAAAAACATAATTTCAAAGTTCAAATGACTATTTAGCAAAGCAAAATCTTCTAATTCAAAGAAAATTCCTCTCACATCTCCCAACAAAATCACCGCTGAATATATAACTAAAACCAATATCAGCCAATTCAATCAACCCAAAAAGTACTCCATTAGCATAACTGAAAAAAAAAAAAAACGAAACAATCAGCCAATTCGATCAAACTACACTACCATTTCAGAAATCAACATAATTCCCACATTATAAAACCCAAAACCCGAAATGGGCCTACAGTATTTCCAAGATTAAACCAAAAGGACAGCCACTTCTAGCACTTAAACGATCATCCAAACGAAAACTGACACAACGAACTAAAAAATGAGTAACAAAAACTTTTTTTTTCTGCTGATGTATAGCATAAGAAGTATACCTCAACTATTGCTACTATCTGACGCCAAATTTTCTCACTCCTTTTCCTCTCTTTCCAAACACGAATTTTCAATTATGATTGGACGAAAGAGAAGTGCTTTTTTTTCTTTTCTTTTCTTTTCTTTTTTTTCCTTCTTCAGAGAACAGAGAGAATGATTGAGAGAGAGAGTGAACGTGGGAGTTTTTAAAGGAGCGATTTAGTTGGATTTAAATTTCTTTTGGCGTCCGAAATGTTGGATTTATTATTTATTAAATTCAATTAATGTGAAGTTTCTTGTTCGGATAAACCCCGCTTGTGTTTTGCCCGTGTAAATCCACCGAATTTCGACTTTGCCATTGCCCCTGGTTTATGCCGCTTTGGGATTGGATATGCTCTCGACCCTTTCAACACCATTTTTGGTCACGCCACCTTAAATCAAATGTAAGTTATTAACAATTTTGCAGTTATTCTTAAGTGCATCATTTAACAGAAATATGATTCTAATTGTTAATTTAAATGATTAATTTAAAAATTATATCTTTTTTTAATTAAGTCCGGATCAGAATTGTCCAGACTCAGACCTACCTAAAGTCTAACTCTTCTAACTAAAAAGATGACTAATTGAGCTTCGAGTTAATTTGAGCCTAAGTCTAGCTCACGAGTTGTTGCTATCCCTAGCTCAAATTTTTGGAAATTTAGCCAGTTTATAAGATGAGGACCTTAAGACCTCATCAACATATTTGGGTTGGAATTCAATCATTGATCCCAAAAAGTTATACCTTGTGGGGGAAGTACTTCGAGCCTTACTTATTTTCACTACGCTTTTGCGGGTATTAGCATAACCTAGACCGATGAGCGGCTCCCTTTTTTTTTGAGAATTGAACTTACAATGTGGGACAATTACTAGGTCGTAACTTGGAGCTTTGATACCACTGATCCCAAAAGCTATAACTTGTGAGGGAATACTTCAAACCTTACTTATTTTCACCATGTGTGTTGTCTATTCTTTAAAAAAAATTCCTATGATAAGATAAAAGAGATGTATACAACAACAATACTCAGTAGAAATCTTCTATCACGTCAGATTTTGATAGGTCTAACAAATCATAGTTTTATCTTTTAAAAAAAAAAAGGATGTATAGTAACCTTAAAATTTCTATGGGTAAATTATTTAGACTTGACGTTAGTTATTTGGATTTGCACTTACTTTGATTATGACTTTAATCTTAATTATACGTAATCTGCCATAAAAGGTTGTCCTGGTCAATGGTAAGGCATGAAATCTTCACGGAAATTTAAAATTGGAAACCTAACGAAAGAGTGGGTGAAACAGCACACATGTAGAAAAATACCCACTTCTTATGTTAAGAATTGTTATTAAATAGAGTTGAATGTGATAATTTGTTAGCCGTTAACATGATTAATGGAGAGTATGAGATTAATGATTTAGTTGCCGCTTTGATTTCTTGAATACGCAAGCGAATGGAGTCTTTCGAAAGGATTTCGATTTTACATATACATCGAAAGGGAAATTTCGTCGTCGATGCTTTATCCCATCATGCTTATGTCTTTAGTCTAGGTCTTCATCCCTTAGCTAACCCATCGGATGCAGTGAATTCGTGACTTTTTCGTGATGTTATTGGTGTTACTTATGTTCGTTAGTTAGAAATTTTTTTTTCGGACTTTGCTCGCTTTACCTAAAAAAAAAAGAATTCGAGTTTATTCTCCATTCTCTTTTACTTACCTCTTAAGGACATTGAAAGAGACTTTTCTTTTTACCATGTTTGAGGTTTTACGTATACATAAAAAATTTATTAATAAAATAAATTAAATGTGGTTGGTATTAACAATAAATTACAAGTAACAAGATTTAGGTGCTTCAAATATGTTAAAAGGAAACGTTTTAACGCTTCAATGAGAAGATTTAAACAAATACTGCTTAAAGATGATAAGAGAAACAAAAGGAGACCTGAGAAACATTTTTTTGGACAAAGTACCAAATAGGATATATGATTAGTCTTATAATTGTAATTACATAGATACTTTTTATGAAAAAAATTTAGCTGGATTCTTAGGTCTCTTTTTGTTTCTCTTATATTCTTTAAGTACTATTTTTTTAAATATTCTCATTAAAACATTTCCTTTTAATGTATCAGAATTTCCGAATTACCTAAATCTCGTTTATTATATATATATATATATA
>JAOTAX010000002.1:36818446-36867918 GCA_025629825.1 Erythroxylum guanchezii
AATAATTAATATATTGTGCTTTGCATATTGTTTAATATACTTTAAATAATATTTATATGCATAAATAATTTTTATTAGAAAATAAAATATAGTTAAAATTAAAAGTGCTTTTTATTTTTATGTCGTCAAACAGTCTACTGTATGAAGCTCTTTTAAAAAAGTTATTTTTAAAATGACAGTCAACTGATTTCTTAGAAAAGCTCTTCTCAGAAAAGCTTTACTGACAAAAACTCTACTGATAAAAATTCTACTGATATAAGTCTATCTAAACAGACACTAAAGCTTTACCTATTAGTTTGTATCTTTGCTTCCATGTATACTATCTCACCAATTAGTCAACCATATATCATTTTTCATCATTCAAACCTGTTATTTATCTCCGATACAATCACCCTTCGATCTATTTATTATTTACCTTTAAGATTTTTGCTACATAACCTCAACTCTAAAATCTTATTCATCATCACCAATGGGCTTCTAATAGCAATCATCTTCGTTCTATTTAACCCAAAAATCTTAAGACATGTTTGGTTGATGGGTTTGGGAAAGAGTTGATGGGTAAAGAATAAAAAGTAAGTAATTAGTTGTTGATTATCATTATAAGGGTAATAGTTTGATATCTCACTTTTGGGGAATCCTCCGTACCTCTATTTAGTAGAGGAATGAAACTCATTCTTTACTAGTGACTCTTTTAAAAAATATATATTTTTAATACTAATTAATTAAATATAATTAATTAAAATATATTTCATTCATTAATTAAAATCTTGTAATTAATTAATTAAAATATTATTAATAATTAATTAATAACATTATAATTCATTAAAATATAATTACTTAATTAAAATATAACTAATTAAAATATAACTATTCATTAATTAAAATATTGCAATTGGTTACATTATAATTAATTATAATGTAATTAATTGTTAATTGTAACTAATTAATTAATTATTTTTTAATTAATTATAATGTAATTAATTAATTAATTATACTATTTTAATTAATTAATATATTGTAATTAATTAATTAAAATATAAAATTTTATTTCTCAATATTTTTTACTTACTAACCAGTATCAATAGTAATGGCAATCATTATTTCCTCTTAACCAACCAGCATAATTATAATGATAATATCCATTCTCATTCCTTACTGTATTTATTTTTACATTCTTGTTACCATTCTCCAATCAACCGCCCCCTTATTTATTAATTCCATATCACTACATTTGTTTCCATTTGAGTATATCTTACATTCTCACATTAATAAATAATTCCTCGTACCTCTAACTTCCCACTTTATCACCTAATCATATTTCCATTAGACCGCATTATTTCCTCTAGCCACACTTATATTTTATTTACCAACTACAATCTACATTGCAGTCTTCCTTTAACTATGCCATCAAATGACCAATGTCATACTTTTCCTTAAACTTTTTCCTTCCTTATAGCCAATCTTATCTTCTTTTCTTACTTATCACCTTGCCCTTTTTTACATAACAATCTTATCCTTATAGGTCACTTTCACAACCCATCACAATATCACTTTATGTCATTTAATCATCCTTAACTTCTCCTATTTATTGACCCCTTGTATCTTCCCAACGTATCCTTGATATCTTTAATCAGCATTAATGATTAACATTAAAAACATAATCAGAGGCTTTTGGATTAACATAATCAACATTTATGTATTTATGTATTTTTTCTTGTAGTGTAAATCTTTACTATATATATATATATATATATATACACACATAATTTTATATGTTTAGTTATATGTATTTATTGATATTTAAAATTGTTGTTAATTTATACTACATGTGGGATTATCGAAAACAATTTTTCTATTATGTAGAAGTAAAGTTACGTACTATTAAACTTCTTTAAACTTGACATTTTGGTAGGACTCTTAATAAATATTGTTGTTGTTATTGTTGTTGTTGTTGTTGTTTAGATTTTACGCATATATCTAGTTTTTTCTTATGTAAAAAATTATAACTAGGCCTTCGAAAGCAACTTCAAGAGGGATATAAATATTCATTTAGCTTATTTATAGAGTTAAAACTTAAAAGGACTAAATTTGCAAATTTATTAGTTATCAAGGATGCATAAGCAAAAGAAGAAGAAATATCCTTCTTTATGATTCTGTGCATAGGAGTTCTTGATAAGTTAAGAGAATTGATTGAATAAATCTTAGAATAAATAATTAATTGTAAAAAATAAAAAGCCATCACATTCACAAATGCCGCCCAAGACACTAAACTTTTTTTTTCTATCATACCTCAAAATTATATTTTTATCATTTACTTTTGTAATTCATCAGTTAAGTTATTAAATATTGTTTGTAGAGATGACATTGAGCTAGATCTAGGCTCGGGCTGCTCCAAGCCCGACCCGACCAGACTCATTGGTTGACCGACCTGACCTTATATTTAAAACAAAAAAAACGACATTATTTTGTATCTTCCCATTGGGCCACATGCTAAGCCAAGCTGAGACAGTCTCGGCTTATGCTTGGCCCATGGACCGATCTAGCTGCGACATGTGGCTTAGTCAACTTGGACTAAAGTTGGGTCAAATGAACCAACCCTTTTGCCATTCCCAATGGTTTGGGAGGGATTTTAAAATGTAGTTTTTAAAAATAATTTATTTTATATGTAGTGCAATTACTATATATGTCACAACGTTTGAAAAAATTTTAATCCAAGACGACAAGTTATGTTATTACTATCAATAGAAAACTTATCATTGGAATATTTTTATAATAAATTAAAAATTGAAACATTTTAATGTCAGCTTTTAAAATTTAAACTAATATTACAAACAACAACACCCAATTGTAATCCTACCGAGAAAGCAAAAACAATTCTCGTAGTAGCGGCGGGCGAAATGGCAGCAGTCTAATCCATGAAAATGGGGGAAGCTACAAATAACATCACTCAGTTGTAATCCCATCGAGAAAGCAAAAACGATTCTCGTAATAGTGGCGAACGAAATGGGAGCAGCCTAAACCATAAAAACAGTGGAAGCGCAAAGTTAAATTAATGTTATAAAATTGAAAAAAAATTAAGAATTGTTTTACCATTAACCCTAAAATAAAAAAAAATTCATATTTTTTATTATACTATATTACCAGTCCATATTTCACTATAAAAATTGTAAGGCAACAAGAAATGTCATATGTTAGGACAAAATCTCTATAATACAAGTTATCACTATTTTGTTGCTATTATTTTTTCAAAGTAAATATGGTAGTTGAAGAAAGGTTATATGATCTCTTTTTTATGATGCTTAGGAGTAATAATTAAAACACTCAACCGATTTAGCCGGTTCAATCATAATAGTTCTTGTTGTTAAAGATCAATTTATCAATTAAATAATCAAATTTATTAATTAATAAGTTCTTATAAACTAAAATAAATCAATTAAATTTTCATTTGATAATTTATTTTTCAATTAAACTTAAAATTATTTAACATGTAAGAATAATCTATTTCAATCATATTTTAAATTCTTTAATTTTATTCAACTCTTAGCTAATTTTATAACGGTCTAATACCGATTGAACCTTTTAAAGCTTAAACATCTTATTTTATTGGTTTAATTCCGGTCCAAATTTTAAAACATTGCTTGTAAGTATAAAATGTTGTATATTTCCTATTTTTATGGATTATCTTCTTATATTGAGATAAGAACCGCCTCTACTGAGCTTAATATGATTATTAGCATGACTTTTTAGAATCAACATTTTAATAAAATAAAAGTAATATTTCAACTTAAGTTAATTGTTTTTACTATCTTTTCTTTGAAGTTCACATTTTCTCTATATATAAAGTATATCCATTATGCTGATTGTACACTAGTTAACTTAAAACTCATCTTCAATATAAATGTTTAATGTTTATTGAACTTTGAATTTAACAAATTAACTTAGTCTTTATATTATCTATTTTTTTCATCATGCGTGGTTTTTTTAGTGGAGACATTTCCCTTAAATTTCAAAATCATACATGATTTTGAACTTTTATAGAATTTATTGGTCCATGTTATAAAATGTTGTTCTTTTTAAAAGCTTTTTCATAAAATGTCGATATATATAGACAAAACGACATCATTTTGAATAAAACGATATCATTTTTATTTTTAACAAATTTTGACTCAATCGAATCGATCTTCAAGTTATTAGGACCTGATCAAGCTTAGGCTTTAGTACCTCGGGCCTCGAACCAGGTTCAAATTGTCATCCCTAGAAGCACTCATATAGCTTAATTTCATTACTTGTACCCTTTATTAAGTTTTTATTCATTTTCATTAACTCTTTAATCTATGAATCCTTATTTTGTTGCCTAAGTTAACTTACTTAGGTCTTTTGCCTTTAAAGAAATAACCCAACATCTAAGCATACAACTTTCATGTTCTAAATAACTTCTCAATCAATTCTTGGGCACTCAATTCTCAAATCATAAGTATAATCTTGCACACAACTTTAGTTCTGCTAGACATATCATTTTCAGAAACTTGATAATATCTCTTAACCTATAAGATCCAAGCACTTTCCCTTTTATGAGAATAAACTAAACATCAGTAAAACCTCGATAAATGAATATTCGATAAATTAATAATCTCGATTAAATAATAATTTTTTCCGGTTTCGACTTGGACCAATGGGATAAAATAATAACCTTGCTAAATGCATAAGATAATAGTTTTTTAAAAAATTTCTTGAGGCCCACTGAAAATATAAAATAATAATTCATTAAATAAGTATGAAAATTACATATATAATTCATAAAATAAAGCACTTCCTAAACAATTTTAATTTCAAATTTTATGCTTTCCTAAAATATGTATCTATAGTCAATTGATTCTTCTTCTCATGCGAATTGAATTCAATTTCATCTTTAACTTTTTGGAGGGCATAAACTATATTCGGCACATTCTTCTCATTTTAAAGCAAGTAACTTTTCAAAGTCTCTACGGCAAGAAATGCTTCTTTTGGAGAAACATGTGGTATAGTGTTATTATCATCTGGATCTTGATTGTCATCATCTTTCATACCCATTATTCCTTAAATAATTTATTCGTCCGTAGGCGATTCCATTAAAGCTTCATTTTCACTAGGATAATTCAGAATCTGCTCTACAGTTATGACATTTCTATAATGTAAATTAGAAATAACTTCCTCTAATCTTTGAATGCCTTCAACATCATCAGTTTCTTTTTCTAGAAGCATACCTTCCTCGGATCGAATTTTACAATATCGAAAACAATTTGCAATAGTTGTGGCCTTCACATCAATATTCCAATGTACACTTCATATTCTAATGTACTTATATGCACTTTATTTTGAATCACGCTAACTTAAGATTAATAAACTTATTTTTGACAAGATTAATAAACTTAGATACAATGCACTATCATTAATTAATTGTTTATTTATTTTCTTTTCTTAGTTACGGAAAAAATTAATTGTTTAATTTGACAAATATAATGTACAAAATAAAAATTATTCTATAAATTAATAAATATTAATTTATCAATAAATTAATAAAATATTCATTAGTCGATAAATTAATAACTCCGTATAAGATAATAATTTTTCAGGTCCCAACAATATTCATTTATAGAGGTTTTACTGTACATCTACAATTTTTATGCTTTACATTTTGTCAAATTCGTAACTCTTAACCCCGAAATAATTAGAAAAATACAGTTTAGTCATTTACGTCCAAAATAGCACAACTACACTTATTAACCTATATCTCACAAACTAAACCATATTTTCTAAAATCCGTTTACAATTAAGTAGAAAACATATAAACAACTATGAAAGATTAGCATTTCCACCAAAATTTTGCTCAAAATCATCACATAAAAATGTGATTCGAGAGGGTTTAGGAAGGGATGCAATCTTACTAGCCTAGTGTTGGAAATTAAGTCTCCTTCTTCCTCCAAACCTCTTTTTAAGAGAGTGTCATCCACTTTCTATCCTAAATCGCCTATTTTGTGAAATTATAACTATGCCCTTAATGAGCATTCTTCCACTTATTTTACTCCATGTCCTTATTTGTCCACGCACCTTTTTTTTCCCAATAATTGCTTCGTGTTTCATTTCTAACATATTTTTTTCCAATTTATTCATTAAAATAAATTATTTTTCATTATTTCTCTAAAAATTCAATTAACCAATTTTATTCCCAATTTTCCTCAATTATTTTCAAATAACTCCTTATTAAACTAATTTTAATGAAAATCAAAATTTCCTTTTTTAACCACCAAAATGCAAACTATTTAAAAATTCAAGTTTAAGAATCAAAATAATTATAATAAAGCACTCTATACGAGAAAATATAAATTAATAAAATGACACGACAACTCTCTCTCTCTTAACAAAATTTCTTCCTTGAAATTTGGAAGCGTTACTCTTGAAATATAATTTTTTTAAGGTAACTACAGAATCATTATCCCAAAAAATATATATACAAATAAAATTATAATTTATTTAGAAAATCATGGCAAAATGACATCGTATCAAATAATAGAAATGTTATATCTTACTTTCCATCTCAATTTACTTTCCTTTTCGAATATTACCTAGTTGTTTTAAATATGTCACTATCTATCCTCTTAATTGTTACATCTTAATCTAACCCAAACTCGTCATCAATCATCATTCTATATAGATATCTCTATCTAATATATTCATCATATCCACACATCTATTCCCTTTACATATAACCATCCATGTATTTTCATTCCTTTTCATCATAATTAACGTACTTCTTAAGCACTTAATCACTTTCTGCCTATCCAATATTAATTACCCAAAATGGTGGTTAAATCTCACTTTAATCCTAATTCATCACATTAAAGCTTTGCCCGTTAATTAGTTTGTATCTTTGCTTCCTCATGTGGTGGGGGGTTTGATCCCCTACTCATAGGAATGGAGCGCATCTCGTGGCCAGTCATTTACCGTTTAGTACGAGCTCCCGCGGCGAAGGGATTAGTCTCCGTATTAGGCGGGGATATCCTGGTTGCACCAAAAAAAAAAATCTTTGCTTCCATGTATACCATCTCACCAATTAGTCAACCATATATCAATTATTCATCATTCAAATCTATTATTTATCTCCAATACAATCACCTGATCTATTTATTACTTAACTTTAAGATTTTTAATACATAACCTCAACTCTAAAATCTTATTCATCATCACCAATGGGTTTCCAATCATCTTCATTCTATTTAACCCAAAAATCTTAGGAGGTATTTGGTTGATGAATTTTTGAAAGAGTTAATGAGTAAAGAATGAAACGTGAGTAGTTAGTGTTAATTATCATTATAGGGGTAATAGTTTAATATCCTACTTTTGAGAAATCCTCCGTACCCTCCATTTGGTAGAGGAATGAAACTTATTCCTTAGTAGTAATTATTTTCTAAAAAATATTTTTAACAATAATTAATTAAATATAATTAAGTAATTAAAATATAACTAATTAATTACGATATAATTAATTAAAATATAATTCATTCATTAATTAAAATATTGTAATTAATTAATTAAAATATTAATGATAATTAATTAATTACATTATAATTTATTAAAATTTAATTACTTAATTAAAATATAACTAATTAAAATATAATTATTTATTAATTAAAATATTGTAATTAAATAATTAGTTAGTTAGTTACAATTTAATTGCAACTAATTTTAATTTTTTAATTAATTCATTACAATATTTTAATTAATTAATATGTTGTAATTAATTAATTAAAATATAAAATTTTATTTTTCAATATTTTTTACATACCAACCAATATTAATGGTAATAGTAATTATTCTTTCCTCTTAACCAACCAACATAATTATAATGATAATATCCATTCTCATTATTTACTATATTCATTCTCGTTCTTATTACCATTTTTCAATGCGAACCAACCACCTTGTTATTTATCAATTCCATATCACTCCGTATCAATTGACGTTTGTTTCCATTTGAATATATCCTGCATTCTCACATTAATAAATAATTCCTCATACCTCTAACTTCCCACTTTATCACCTAATCATATTTCCATTAGACCTCATTATTTCCTCTAGCCACACTTATATTTTATTTACCAACGACAATCTACATTGCATTCTTCCTTTAACTATGCCATAAAATGACCAATGTCATACTTTTCCTTAAACTTTTTCCTTCCTTATAGCCAATCTTATCTTCTTTTGTTACTTATCACCTTGCCCTTTTTTACATAACAATCTTATCCTTATAGGTCACTTTCACAACCCATCACAATATCACTTTATGTCATTTAATCATCCTTAACTTCTCATTCTAGTTAGCGTTTGTTGACCGCTTGCAACTTCCCAACGTATCCTTGATATCTTTAATCAACATTAATGATTAACATTAATAACATAATCAGGAGCTTTTTGATTAACATAACCAACATTTAAACTAATCTACACCCTAACAACTCTTTATAATCTTGATGTAAATACTCCAACTTATTCCTAACGCATCCACCACCATATATTTACCTAATACCATACTTTTTTGTCATCCTTTCTTTGGGGTATCTTCTTTAACTACAAATTCATAATTTTGCACACATATAATTCAACAGTTGGCTTAAAATTTATCATGCCAATTTCTTATACTCAAGACTATACATTAAATAGCTTATTATAAGAGTATAACTAATTTCCCATTTAGATGTCATATCCTCAACACTTAAGGAATAGTTGATTCGCATGTGAAAATGGTAATAGGAATGAGAATGGATATTATCATTATAATTATGATGGTTAGTTAAGAGGAAGGAATAATTACCATCACCATTGATAATGATTGGTTTGTAAAAAAATTAATAAATAAAATTTTATAAAATTTTAATTTATTATATTGTAATTAATTAATGACAATATTTTAATTAATGAATTAATTATATTTTAATTAATTATATTGTAATTAATTAATCAATTATTTCTAATTAATTATAATGTAATAAATAAGTAATAATAATATTTTAATTAATTATATTGTAATTAGTTATATTGTAATTAATTTATTATATTTTAATTAATTATATTGTAATTACTTAATTAATAATATTAATTTAATTGATTATATTGTAATTAATTATGTTTTAATTAATTAATATTAAAAATATTTTTTTAAAAAAAGCCACTACTAAATAATGAGTTTCATTCTTATACTAAATGGAGGGTATAGAGGATTCCTAAAAAATGAGATATCAAACTATTGGCTTTATAATGATAATCAATAGCCAACTATTCAATTTTCATTCCTTACCTATTAATTCCTTCCCAAATCCATCATCCAAGCACCCTCTTATCCTTTCCTACCCAACTCTTGTAATTGCATTACTCTCGCTTGTACTATAAAGTCAACCAAGACATTTTGGAGACATTATGCAAACACATCATCCTAATATAACCTCTAATACCAACTTGTCACACTCCCACCTTAATAAGGCTTATGGTGGACCACGTAATGTTTACCTAACATCAGGGTTCCAAGTTAACCCTACGAGGGCATATGACTTAGCATGATCATACATTCTATCTATATAATCACCAATCAATTAATAAGATATTTTAAGTCCAAATAGGTATAATTCATCCATTCATTCAACATAATATTATATTTGTAATCCCATCACTATTCAATACATAAGTTTTAATCCTACTTGGTAAAAACATAATAATAATTTCAGTTTACAAGTTCATTACCACACTAATGCCTCGAATGTCTACATTACATCCAAAGACGTGACGTTCCAAATACATGAAAAAAAAAGAGATAAATTAGACAATTTTAGTCGACCTTTTCTCTACCCTACTCATGCTTACTATTGCTATTACTAATTAGTCAATTCAATAACCTTTTTTTTCTTGCGAGAGGAAAAATAATGAAAATTTGAGTGTTACACTTAGTGAGGAAAAACATTTTTACTCGTGAATGGTCATGCATAATTCATTTTTATTTCAAAAACTACTTTGGTTTACAAAAACAAGTAGTAAGTTCACTACCTATATTCACACAAAACTATGCCAACCGATGTATCAACAACACTCCAACATAAGGATCGCTCACATTAAGGTATAATTTCGATTGTCACATTTCACATTAAGGTTTAGGTGAGAAATTTATTTTTGAATCAAGTATCATCATAGTCATTTAAGCACAAGTTCATCATTCCCCAAAACATCAACTACTTAACAAGATATCATTTCCTTAAACAAGCAATGCCATATAAAGGATGAAGGATCCATGTAACTTAATTTCATTACACATGCCATTCATCAAGTTTTTTTTCATTTTCCTTAATTCTTTAACTTATGGATCCTTATTTGGTTGCCTAAGTTGCCTCACTAAGGTCTTTTACCTAAGCCATCTCACATAGGTGTCGTCTTAGGAAATTTGTCCAACTTACCTTACCTAGGTCTTTTTATTTAACAAAATTTTGCCTAAGTCACCTCACTTAGATTTTTGTTTTTAAAAAATTATCTAAGTCACCCCACGATCTTTTTCCACTTAGGTTTTTGTTTAAGAAAATTTGCCTAACTCATCTTACTTAGGTCTTTTCCCTAAGCCACCTAACTTAGATCTTTGTTTAAGGAAATTTATTCAAGTCACCTCACTTAGGTCTTAAATATGGTTTGAGGTTAGAATTTATATTCATTGTTAACGTATTTAAAAACCTACTGGTTAAAGAGAAAAAATGTACTCTAATTAAGTTACACTTGATTTTAAAGTTTAAAAAACTGTATGATTATATATGAGATATTTAATAAATAAGGACAAATATGAGCTACTGGGTCTTATTTAGGAATAATTAGTATTTAATTATAATTAATTGTAATTTTAATTAAGTTTAATTGAAATTATAATTTTATTTTAATTAAATTACTAAAATGTTCAAAACCTATTATAAATAAACTTAGGCTCCAATGGAACTAATACTTCTTACCTAACCTTCTATAACAGTTGTAGAATTCTTTCAACACATTTTTGTGGATATTGTTGGAGGTCAGATACTTGTGTGATTACAAGGGTTGAGATGAGTCAATTTCGAAAATAATTCAAGAGAAAAGACAAGAAAAAGATTAACCTTTAGAATTAGATAAAAACTAAGATTTATGTTTTATTATATTTTATTTGTTAATCATGTTATAGATTTTAAGCGATCCAGGCTGTCAGGAAATCAAAAACAAAAACTTTTCGTTATTATTCTGCTGTTTGAAATCAGTCATGTTTTAATTTCCCAACAATAACATTTTGTTATATGAAAGATAATAACAATCTCAATTTTAAATGCAATTATGTTCATAATTAGTTAATTAGTTGCCTTATCTTCTGAAATACCAACTATTCAAAGGATATCATTATACAACATTTTATTGTTAAAATTAAAAAAAAACATTTTTACTGTTAGCTAATTTTCATGTACATAAAAAATTGGTATCTAAGTAAAAGATGTATGTAAAGTTGCCTAAAGCAACAATGATTTTGTGTTCATGATTATATAATGAATAACCAATTGTATTCAGGAACTACAACTAAAGTGTATATGATGAATAACAAAATGTAATCTTGTCCTACCAATCAAAGCTTTTAAGTAAGGTACTCATTTGGTTGAGGAAAAGCCTTTGATTACACTGTTGCCTTATGCTATATACAACATAGCTTAAGGAGATTTTGAAAACCTATCTATCTCTTGAGCTTGTATCTTTGTAGTGACAGCACCATTCTATTATGTTTTACCAGTTGCTTTGAGGAGTAGAAAGACTGCAAAGCTGAAGTATGTTTACTGCAAAGCTGAAGTATGTTTTCCCATATGTACCTTGAGTAATAACAACTGAAGAAGAGACAACAAGTTACTCCTTTGTGACTAAAATATAAGTTCGAGTTAGTAAATGTTATTTTTGTAAAATACAAAAAGAAGATTGCGTGTAATTGACGATCCTCTCCCACCATCCCAAAGTGATCCTCTCCCAAAGTGAAATGCCTTGTGTATTGAGGATCAGATCTTTCGGTTTGGTTAACCAATTCTTACCTTATTCTGTTAAATCTCATCTACACATTTATGTGAGATCTACAAAATATATGAATTAGATTAAGTGGAAAGGGTTGGAACACCCTTAGGCTATATTTGGTTAAACATAAAGTTTTTGATGGAATGGAATGTAATAAAATGGAACGAAAAAATTTATAATAAAATGGAATGTAAATGGATATAATATTAAACAATTGTTGTTTAAGAAAGATGAAAATATTCATAATGTAATATAGTGAAATGTTATTTGGATAAAGGGTTTATAATGTAATATAGTGTAAAGCTGTTTATTATTTTACATTCCATCTTAGACTCCCCAAATTAAAAGTTTTTCATTTTTACTACTTAAGATGTAATGTACTATTTAAGATATAATGAGATGTAATACGAAAATCTACTATTTCGTTTATAAATTCGCGATGATGCATTCCTTTTAACAGCTGAATAAGAGATGGTCCAAGTTTTTGTTATCTTGTTTACATGAATTTTTTTTTTTGGATTCAAGGAAACCCTATTGGTGGGCTAAGCGGGCGCACCCTATTATTGAGGATCCATCTAATTTTTCACTTACAGGTAAAACCTGAGCTACCCCAAATTTTTACAAGAAGGAATAACATAGAATTGAACCTAAAACTTAATTAAAGTTAAGCGCTGCTCTTAACTATTGAGCCACGCCCATTAAGGACCTTGTTTACATGATGCAAAAAGACAAGGAAGAAGTAAACATTTGTCGCACCACCAATTATACCAAAATATCTAAACTACAAAAAGAAGAGTTGCTAAATAGCTTCTGCACTTTCTCTGTTGAGCAAGCGAGCAGTGATGCAGGCAACTATTTCACCTATATGCTCTTCTTCTCTCCCGACAACTAGTCATCACTCTCTATTAGCTCCACTCCGAACCCAGTTTTCTCGGACGCTGCTCCCTTTCTCCCATTTTGTACTCAGTCCCTGCAAAACGCTTCGCAGCACCGGTTCTCTCTTTCTGTCTCTCTGATTAGGAAATTGTTATTAGGATGAACATATGCAGTTATTTTCTCAAAGTTCTCAGTTTTTCTTTCAATGCAATTGGAAGCGGTCCACGGTAGAGTACCGTTGGAAATTGTTAGGATATGATGATTGATAGAGACGAGATGAATTGAAGTACCATGTGTTTATTCGTTGTAAAATTTCCACCTTCGTTGCTATTTAGATGTGGGTTGCTATTGTTCTGTACGCCTGTTGCTTCACTTATTTCAATATGATGCCAAAGTTAACTGAGTTATATTGAGAGTATGCAGTTTTCTTATTCTGCTTCTGTTTTGACTGCTCCTGTCATTTTGTGCTTTCCACTTGGTAGCCAAGATGTCATTGGGAAACAGTATTTAGAAACTATCCAATTCGAAAAGGTTGAGCTATTTGTTGAGGCTGGGGAGTAGGTTTTGTATTTTAGTGTTCATGTCTGGTAAACCTTCGTGCTGAAGTTGAACATCCAACCATGTGTAATGATTAATCTAAAAACTTATAGATTGGCTGTTGAACAGGGTTTCATATCAATATGCAACACTTGTGAAGGTGAACTATTGTAGCTTTAGAGTAAAATTGTTTGGTTGCCATTTTGCCAGTGATTGGTATGTCAAACCTGGTATTTCAGCTTGAGTGCTCGTCAATTAAGATTCGTTTTGAGTTCCTCGGATGACATATCCATCATAGAATTAGGATTTTAATCATTTTTCTGATGAATTGTATGATTTTATCCAGGTGCAACATCAGCTTCTCAGGAGATTGTTGAAACTGAAAAGACAGAACCAGAATTTGTAGAAGTTGGGTATATATCCAGTGTTCATGGGATCCATGGGGAGATTTGCATAAAACCTAATACTGATTTTCCTGAACTTAGGTTTTCCAAGGTAACATCTGAATTCCTAAAATGTGAACAATCTCGAGAACATTTATTTCAAGTCAATATTTATTTATTTATTGAACATATGATTTGATCTTTAATTTTAGCCTGGTAGAAGATGGCTAAGGCAACCACTATCAGGAAAACAAATGATTCAAGAGTTTGAACTAGTTAAAGGAAGGGGAAATCCTGGACAGAAAAACTGGATTCTTAGATTTGGGGGAATTGATACAGTGGATCAGGTGAGCTTAGGAAATGATTTTTTATCTGTTGGTTGTTCATGCTTAGCTTACTTTCCGTGTTATTTTCCTCAAGTTATCTATACAAGAATTGAATCGCTTATTTTGGTTGATGTTATTCTGTTGACCTAGGCAACTTCTCAAACTGTTGTGAAAAGCAAAAGAGAAGCTTCTCTTAAACAGTTTGTCCTAGAAATTAGCCAACATTTTATCTGAAAAGAAATTTCATGTTTGTAAATTTGCTATATGCCTCGACGTACTACTTAACCTTAAATGAAAAATATAAGGTAGTCATATGTATTGTAAAGTAATTGTGAATTACAGCTAAAACAACTTTTTCTCTTGACAAAAGGATCGCCCAATGCCTAAGAAATATATAGGGAAGATGAAGTGCTTTAATTCTATGACCTTAACTTATTCCTATAACTCTATGACCTTAACTTATTCCATGAACTCAAAAGAGTTCCCGCCATAAATCATATGATTACCTAGACAATCTTGATGAACTTGCTCTATTATATGAACCCTATGAAATTCTACTATTGAGCCTTTTTTATTTGAGATGAGAATATTACAAGTATTGTTTAACTGTGTTAATGGATTCTTCAGGCTAAGCAACTTGTTGGATCAACTTTACTTGTGAGAGAAGATGACAGGCCAGAGTTGGCAGAAGGAGAATTTTACACTCGTGATCTTGTTGGCTTGAGGATGATTCTTAAGGTTTGTGCTCCTAAAGACTATATGCTATGTAGTCTCCTGCTCTTGCTAAGAAAGTTTATTTCAGGATGCTGTATTTTGTGTACATGTCTTCTTGTTTGGTATGACATCTGCTCAATTCATAAGCCCAAAACAATTATGGTTGTTATTTCAATCCTTCTCTTCTTCCGCTCTACTTGGAATTATGTGGGGTCATTTTCTTTTATTTGTAGGCCTCTATTTTCCTTTTGAGTTGTCATTCTTGTCTGGAACACAGTGTTAAGGAGTGGAACACGTCATTCTAGAAAATGCTTCTCACTGGAAGTTTTCACTAGTACTTTCTCTTTATTGGTAACACACATCACTTGGATATTATGGCCATTTCTTTCTATGATCTTTTCTTTCCAGTTTGTTGCTCTGGAGTGCAGTTTAAATTATTCAACAAGCTATAGTATTTGTCCTCTGCAGGAAACTGGTGAATGTGTTGGGACTGTTGTGCAAGTTTTCAACACTGGAGCTAGTGATATTTTGCAGGTCATGCTTCAACCATCTAAGGATGTGATTGATGGAAATGAAACATTTAACCGAGGAGAAGTTGGTAAATCTGGTCCCCTTGTGTGGGTACCCTTTGTTGAGGCAATTGTTCCTGATGTTGATATGAATAAGAGGGAAATGCAGATTACACCCCCAAAAGGTCTTCTTGAGTTAAACATACGCTCTGACGAGAGGTCCAAGAAAGAACGCCGTCAACTTGTGAGGCATACTCTTCTGTTCTGTATTTACTATTGAGAGCTTAAAGCTAGCAATTGATACCAATTTCAATGCTGTTTCCTTGTCATTTAACAACTTTCCTTTCTGTTTTTATAAGTTCTGTCCTCATAATTTCAAAACATAAATCTTTCTTTTCAACCACATTATTTTATGTTTTCTATTAAGAGAAGCTAAAAATGTAAAATCCTTCTTGAGATATTTTAAAGACCAGATCTGGTTTCTTCTTCTTCCTGTCGTGATATATGTTCTGATTGATTGCTTTTCCTACAGTTTATTTGTTCTTCTGTCTGATAGTTAAAAGGCTTGCTTCTCTTTTGTGGACCATCTGTCTTCTCTGCTTTTGTTGGTGCTGGATAACAGACAGCATAATATTCTCATCAACTTGTGTTGGAGCGCCATCACAATATGTTTGAGAAGGAGCAGGAAATCTTCTATTATGTATACACTTGAATGCTATTTCGGATGTATAAAGTTGGCTTTTAGAATAATCGGGAAGTCAAAATGAAATGGTACTTATTGTACTAACATTTCTAGGGCACTTTGCATAGTCCTTGGTGATGCCTTGGTTCAATGCTCTTATTCCCAGAAATCTCTATCTTGCTTTTGGAACATTCTTCTGATTGGTGTTAGGCTTCGTTCTTTGCACTTTCCTTCCTTTCTTTAGAGCTCTGTTTAAGCATATTAGCCACCAAAGTCCGCGTGGCTTAAGTCAAACTTTGATTTATTTCAGGAATGGAAAGAAAGAAAAAGGTTACAAAGACGCCTTATAGCAGCAAAGAAGAAACTATGTGAAATGGAACAGAAACATGTATTTCATGGATTGAGGTTTGGGGAAAAGTCCCAAAGGAGTCTACTTGCAGATCAGATTATTGGTGTAAATTCTCAATTGCTGCAACAGGCACTTCAAAATTTAGAAGCACCATCAAAACGGTAAATCTTGCCTTATCATTTGGTCTTTCCCCGTATTTTTATTTATGGAAGCTTGGAGAGGGTTTCAGTGGACTTTGAGGGATTGATGTGTAAAATGTTTTTGATGTACATTAGCCCATTTCATTTTCTGTGGCCATACAATAGGGACCCTGTTTATGCATGTTTAAATTAGGAACTTTTTTCCTCTCCATGTTATCATTTTCTTCACGCTATTGTTCATCATTATTTCCATCTATTGCTTGCGTAGCTCAAGAAATTAGCCAACCATGCTACTTCGTTGATGTAAAAACTTAGCTTCAGTATGATACTTTGTAAGTATTGAATTTTCCTAACTGGAGTTTTTGAATCTATGCTGTCTTCTTGGTGTATTTTGCTGTCAGATATGTTAAACCTGAATTCTGTCTGTTAAACCAGATGGAGCAGAAGTGAGTTGATAATTGCCATGAAAGCCAAAATACTAAAGGATTCCCCCCAGAACTTTTTCCACTTTAATGCAGCTCAAGGAGATTTGCCTATGAAAGTCGACTTTCTAGATGGACTCGATCTCCTGGCTAAAGGAAAAGTAGCTATCGTTTTAGTCATCAATGAAATACGGACGGAGAGCAGAAGTAATTGGATTGATCTTGTTGACTTGAACAGTGAGAATTCGTTGTTTCCTTTTCTTCAGAATTCACTCTTCAGAGATGGTAACTTTCTAAAGGTGATATTTTTGTTCTCTTTTTCACATGGCACTTTTAGATGGATTCTGACAATTGGTATCTATTTTTTTTAGAAGTCATATGGATGTTAAAATTTCCAATTCAGTATTTTACATCTATTGTTCTACCTTCAGAAATGAAACATCTATGGTACTGAGCAAACATTTTATTCGTCAGCATCATCTGATAATTGTTATTTGTACATCTTATAAGGACTTATATTTGCTGCAGATAGAAGATCGTTCCTCTGTGCCTTTGATTTTGGTTGGTCCGGAGCAACAAATCGAATCCCTGAAAACAGTTTTCTGGAACAATGGTTACTTTAATTTTGACTCCAACAAGGTTACTATAAATGCTGATTATTTACTTAGGTCTCTTCTGTTCTCTATCACTGTCTCTAATACATGCACACACACACGCACACCGTATCTGTGGTTAATTATTCAGCTAGAGGATACTACAAGCATCTTGATTTCCAGAACAAGGGTATCCATTATGATGGTGTAGCACTAATATAATTCCACATGCAGGAGTTTTGTAGTTGTTGTGCTCAGTTTCAATAACATCTACCTTTTCTATCATGTGCTATCAGTTAGATTTCACTTTCAAAATCAAGCCATACCAACTAAGTAGCTAAAAGTTTCAATCTATAGTCCTTTCAAGAAGAATAATTATTGTATAATATGATGAAACCAAATGTGCTTTTTGGGAGTCATAGACCAACAAATGGTGGATTGTAATCCATGTAAAATGCCATTCTTTAGATGCCTTGTTGCCTGTAATGCATGCAATAATCCACCTTGTTGTGTAGGATTTTTCTTCCCTGTGCTAATGCATCAAAAGGTTTTACCTTTTTACAGGTTTGGTTTTTGAAAGAAGCAATGGTTCCAGTTGTTAGTAGTGCTGTAAATGAAGAGGAAAGGCATAAAATTTTAATGAAGTCACCATGGGAAATACTGCAATCACCAGTTGGATCTGGAGGAGTTATTTGCTCCCTTTCATCACAATACATTCTAGATAATCTGAGTGACATGGGCGTGGAATATGTTGAGGTAACAACAAAAAAGCAGTAACAATCAACGCAGCTGTAATTTTCCAAATTTGCTCCAGACAAATGCATTTCTCATCGCCTACATCCTTGATGTTAACAGTTTTTCTATGCAAAGTGTACTTACAAATTATGACATTTGGGATGGTCCAACCATAAGTGGGTTTTCTTGTACTAAGAAATAAGCTATTTCTGTGCTTGATTCTGATAGAATGTTTTTGACCCTTTTCCCAGATATGCAGTACGAGCCAGAAGTTTGGTACTCGGAACTCACTGCTTTCTGGGTACCTTGATTCACGCAAAGCCGAAGTCGGAGTCCAACTCTTTGGAGATGAGAAAGTTTCAGAAGAATGCTTCAACATGGCATTCTCTATCAATTTCTTGAAGTCTCTGAGCAAACAGATGGATAAGCTTGAGTTTGAAGCAATCCAAAAGCAGAGTTCTCATGTGCAGTTGGTGGACAAGAAATGGGAGGACATTGTCCCCACCTCTCCCAACTCATACGAGCTTTGCTGTTCCATTTATAGTTTCTTGAATTCTTGTCCCCATGATAAGATATGTGTACTAAAAATATCAGAATAAGCTCATTGTCCCTATCAAAGCCTACCAAGTTCAAGTGACATGAATGTATGAAAAGAACTATGCTTCTTGGAATGAATGGAATGGGAAAGAAGGTATCAGGCCAAACTTTCTAAATACCAGTGATTTTGAATCTTCTAATTTTTCCGTACGATTTATTTTAATAGTTCTTGTTATTAATTTATCGGTTAATTTTTATAAATTAAAATAAATCAAATAATCTGGAAGTCGATTCTACAGAGATGATCGTACTCCTATCTTCCGTCGATATTCGCTCTCGGACGCCCAACTCCTTGGTCTTGGAGATTCACGAGCTATTTGCTCGCAATTGGACTATTACTCATCGGCATATCTTTCGAGAGAGTAACAAATGCGCCGACTAGCTCACAACTTATGCAGCGCATTTTGATTTAGGCGTCTATTTGTTAACTTCTACACCTATAGGGTGCCACTTATTTCTCCTTGAGGATTTGTCCGGGTTGTGTTCATTGCTAATCGTGTTGTAATTTTCTTTGTTGTTTTCTTATTAAAAAAATAAACCTTAAATATTTTATCTTATCTGTTTAATTTTCGGTCTAATTATTAAAATATCGTTAAATTCTATTCGAGTTTTTTGAGGAAAAAAATTAATTCGAAAATTTGTAAAACATTAAATAACTATTTTTCTTGGTAAAAAATTGGATTCTAACAATTCATTTACTCTGTGGGCTATTTAAGGCCCAATTGAAAACCCAACTTTCACTTACAAGCCCAACTGCGTACCAACTCTGACAAAGAATATGCAAAACGAAACCCTAATAGGCCACACGCTTTAGGGTTCGCTTATATATAGGGAGCTCCACCATATGCTATGACTCGGAACTTCGGCGGCGTTGTTAGTCTTAAGCCAGTGTGAGCGTCCTTTCTCTACACTTGATTGATTTGCATTCAGCTTAGCTATTGAATTGAAGCAAAAACGATTTGATTTGCAGGTGAAGGTAAGTGAAAATGGCGGTGCCTTTACTGTCGAAGAAGATTATCAAGAAGAGAGTCAAGAAGTTCAAGCGTCCCCAGAGCGACCGCAAGATCTCTGTGAAAGTATATTACTTCACAACTGCTCTTGTTCAATGCATTTAGTATCAAACTTTTGTACATCTAAGCCATTCATTTTTTGGGTGTGTGCATCGTGGCACTTTGTGTGTAAAATTTTTAGGCCTTTTACATGGACTTTTAAGGGGAAAATGATGATTGGATTGTCGCCCCAGTCTTACTTGCATAGTTAATGTCTATATGCAAGGTGGTGATTGACAGTTTATATCTGATTCCAAGAGTATGTTTTTATTTTATTTTTTGGTTTCTGTTTTTAACTTCTTTTATTTTGGAAACATAATAGGCTTATATATATGATGATAGCACTTGACACCCAGTCTTACTTGCTCCTCTTGAAGCATTATGGTGAGCCAAGACTATCTGATCCATTTTTATGGTAATTGATTGAACTTAATTGTGAGTGTCAGGTTCTGCAGTTTTTTAAAAATTTAGTACAGGGTTTAACAGGGGAAATGATGATGCTTTATTGACACCCAGTCTTACCTGCATTTGTTGTGCAGGATGGTGATAAAGTTCGACCTTTTATCTGATCCTTCTAATTGTGTTGACATAATTATGTTCTATACGTTGCAATTTTTCTTTTTAAATACGAGGCAAAGTGGTGTCGATAGAAAAGGTTTCCTTTTCATCATCACACCTCATACCTCTAGCTAGAGGGCCTTCAGTCCACCAACAAGTCTGGTTGTTTGTGGGTTTGTTTTCTTCAAGTAGACAATAGCATGGGACCTGTGCAACGAGGTGTGATGATACTTATCCACCTTTTTTCTGCAGTTTGCTGATGAAAAATATACATGCATCACCATCTGATCTCTGTTGCATTTGATCTCCTATTTCCTATTGTTTATTAAAATATCTTGTCTTTTAGGATTTTGATTTGTGGTTACATTTGATGCAATCTATGATGCAAAGTATTCCATATTGCTGACTAATTATTGATGATTCGAATAAATTCACCATCTTTCGGCTGAGGTTGCAGATTTTGGTTTGAATTTTTTTGGTTATCATACACGTTTTTCTGGGATCTTATTTCATTGTTATTATGTATCCAACCTTTTGTGGTTTTTGCTTTTGGAGGGTTTGGACTTTTACTGGAAAAAAAAGGGTTATTTGCCCATGGTATCTGATGTCCAGACTTAGCTAATTTACGTAGCTGGACATTTCGTTTGAAGGGCAGAAACAAAATTCATGTAGTTTGCGACACAGTTAGCTGGATTCTCAGGCTTTCTGTTACTATATCTCTGCATACACGATCCTTTTTGCATTCATTGTTGATTTTTAAGAAAATGGATTTGCTATTGGTTTTAGTACCATCCTGTATGGCGTGAGCAATTATTTAGATTCTCACTCCAATTATTTGTCCTGCTATTGCATGTGCACCTCTTTGATAATGATTTCCCTTTTCCATCTGTTACAGACCAATTGGCGTCGACCAAAGGGTATTGATTCTCGAGTCCGGCGAAAGTTCAAGGGATGTACTTTGATGCCCAATATTGGTTACGGATCAGACAAAAAAACAAGGCATTATCTTCCAAATGGCTTCAAGAAATTTGTGGTTCACAATGTCAAAGAGCTTGAAGTTTTGATGATGCACAACAGGTCTGTTTTGATGATGCACTCATGTATAGTCCTTGAATTGATTAGTCTATGTTTACAACCGGGAATATCTTCAATGCTAACAAGTTACTTTCATGTATGTTCTTCAGGATTTACTGTGCCGAGATTGCTCATGATGTGTCAACCAGGAAAAGGAAAGAGATAGTAGAGAGAGCCGCCCAGCTTGATGTTGTTGTTACTAACAAGCTGGCTAGGTTGCGGAGCCAGGAAGATGAATGAGCTAAAATTTTGTTATTCCTTTGAGTCTAGGAGTACAATTTATCAAATTTGAACAAACATCATAGTATTTTTCATTGAGACGGTAATCCCTTGGTTGCCTGGGCAATCCGGATTGGAATCCTATCTCTGGACTGGTTATAATTGCAGTTTTTTGTTTATTAAATGACTGTTGTACAAATTTAGCTGTTGAGGGAAAAAGAAAGCAAAATATGCATTATGTAAATAAAGTACATAAGAGCTCGTTACATTTAAATGGATAACACACTAGTATAAGGATATGATTGCTTCGTAACCAATAATAACAACACCTGCACCATACGGGTTGGAGGCTTGGAGCACCTTAACTCTGTTCTCGTTAGAGTGTTTCAATTGTTGTGTAGATTATATATAAATGAGTGGACGAGATTTAATAAAGTAAGATATAATTTTTAATTTTTTATACATAAGGTCTAAAAAGGCTAATAAAGAGATTATTTTTAAAATTGCTAACTTACTTCTTATTTTATTTTTTAATTTAAATATATTTTAATTCTTTTGTTATGAAAATTTTATTAATTTATTAGTTATTTTTATAAATTAAAATAATGTTTATTAATGATTGGAAAATAAAAAAGAAAAAAATATTTTATATAAAACAAAATCTCTCTCTCGTGGTGCTTTACAAAACTAACAATAAGAAAAGAACTTGGGCAAGGTCGTGGGTTCAAATCATTCTTATATATACGGTCGTTTAAAATTTGAGGTCAGAGTTTTATCTTCTGAAAGGGACTTACTTTATTCGAGTGGAGATTAATCTGAATGTGAATAGCTTAAAGGTATTTTTTTATAATTGGAACTTTCTTAAAACACTTCGTTAAAAATAAAAAAAAAAAAGAAAATTTGTCTAAAAGAACTCCGTTGTAAAGTGCTTATTTTGGAAAGAAGAATCATTTTAAAACTTTTTTTTTAATCATAACATGTAGCCTTTCTAACCCCTTTTTTCCAAAAACCCTTTTTCCAGAAAATGTATCACAAGCTTGGGAATTATCAAAACCTTAAATATATTATTTATATATTTTTAAATTGATTCACATTTGTGCATGAATATGCCAAAAACATCTCTACTGGAGTAGAGTTAAGATTGTGTACTATCAATATTTCCTAAACCTGTATTAGTGCGAGATTCAACTTAATGCTAAAGATAATGATGATATTTGTATTTCTATTGCTAAAAACTTTTATATTTCTTTATTTATTATTTTATTATCTTTAATAGTTGGTAAAACACCATTGGTTGATTTTATTATTATTGCTCTATTATATTTCATGATTTGATTTATTATCTTATTTACATTGTCTATTATGCTTTTAAAATATTTATTAAAACATGAAGTAAATTATTTGAATATAGAATATATTGGGCTAGAAGATGAATTAAAACAGTATTGAAAATATGTATTTTAATGTTTAAAATATGTATATTAAATAATTATTAAGTTTAAAAATATTTATTTTAAAATTTAATTTAGTTATAAATTAAATTAAAATTAATTGAATTTAATATATTAGTTAATAATAAATTTAGATGAAGACAAAAATTAAAGCAACCATATCAAAGCAATTGCATGCGTAGTCACAACGCTCCAGATATTTTTATTGACATATTATGTGTATATATCCATTCAAGGAACAAGATTAACAGGCACCACTGTTGGCGATGGGGGAGCATCGAAGGCGGTGCTAGTGCAGTACCCTTCAAGCATGTTTCCCTCCTCTACAGTGAACCCTAGTGCGTCAATGAGTTCAGGCCAGCAATGCTCGCCGATGGTGCGTATAGCTTCGCAACATTTTTGGCCAATGTGAGTTTCGCCATTGATGAAGAAAAGAACGATCTCGCCAGTGCATGCCTGGAGTTGAAGCAAAGAGTCCCAACAACTGGGTGATTGTTCGTCCAATTTGAGACGAGATATAAGGGTTGAAGTTGACCCCAAGGGCCGTGCTTTCGCTGTGTGGACGTCCAAGCTGCATGCCAGGAAAGCCACCATGAGACATAGCAGCTTCAGATTGAAGTCAAACGCCATTGCAGATACGTACCTGTAGGAGGGTTTCAACCAAGCTTAGCTTTTATACAGCGCTGCGTCTGGAGGTTACATGCGAGAAATATGAAAGGACATGAAAAATGGAAGACTGAAAGGCGTATAGACATTTAATTCACCGGAATTTCCATTTCCACCTCTTAAATCTACCGTAACTGCTATACTCAGTCTCTCATCAATGAAAGAACTGATCATCAGATTGTTATACTTCAAAAAATAAGAATGTAATAAGGGAACCAATTAGGACCTCGAAGACATACAAGGAAACTATGACAACAAACTCGGTCAATTGGTTATGTCAAAGGCAAACAACTCGTTTGGACTAAATTATCGATTACACAAAGTTAGATTGAAAGTATGTATACCGTAAATAAGTTCCAGGTATGATGGATGAGATAACAAAATCCTCTCCAGCTCTTCTGACTCACGGGCACAATCTCCATCTTTCTTCTTAAGAACCTTACTTCTCTCGCGTACTCTTATTTATCTTCATTTCCTTCTTTAGGAGAGACCATTGTCGCAGAAGCAAAATAAGATTCTTTTTCTACTTTACCCTAGCAAAGCAAAAAAAACCCTAGAGCCTATTGGCTGACATATTCTATCACGCGAGTAAACCCTAGTTAGAGGGTCACGGGAATGATAAGTTTAAAATTTAAAAGATTTAACTGGTATTAGATTATCGTAAAATCTATTAAAGATTGAATAAAATTAAAGAATTTAAAAAATAATTGAAGGAGCTTATTGTTGTCTATCAAATAATTAAAAGTATAATTAAAAATCAGACTTTTAAATAAAATTACTATGTTTATTTTAGTTTATAAAATTTATCTTAATAGAATAAATTTATTTACACTTACAAAATAAATTAATACATAAAATGTGATTTTGTTCAATATAATTTAGAAAAAGAATAATATATAAATTACTTATTATATCTGCATTATATTCGGTAGAAATATTGCTGATATGCAAAGTTCAATAATACGCAACTTTACTTCAAACTAATAAAGAGATTGTTTTCAAATAACCCACAAAAAGGGAACCAAATCTTCTGTCTCATTTATTCAGTACCTATTCTATCCCACTCATCTACAGCCATAGATTTTTATTGGACCCCAGTCAAAATCTATGGCTGTGGATAAGTGTGACAGAATAGGTACTAGATAAATAGACAAAAGATTTGGAGCCCACAAAAAGGGGGGAAAATAGTAGATTAAAATGGTACGACACGCGCTTAAATGCATGAATTGCAATTAATTGTTTTCATGGGTTTCTTTAGCATGGGTTCACCTGTGCCGTTTAGCCTATTTTAAGACTGTGCTACTAATTTTTATTTACATATTTTTGTAAATTTTACGTAAATGTGTGGATGAAAATTAAATTCAGGCAGAACAAAGGTTAGTGATAGCAGAGAATTTGGTACTCCCTCCTATCTAAAATAAAAGTCGTTTTAGAAGGACGCACACTTATTAAGAAAGTTAATGAAATGTTTGATATACCCTTATTAATTGCATGTTGAAGTGTCTTGAAAATATAATCTGTGTAATCTATGTAATTAAGATGTGAGAGAAATTAAAATTTAATTTTGCAAGTAAAATCATAAACATGCATACAAAGTCATAAACGGCACTTATTTTAAATAATTAAAATCTTTCTTAATCGAATTTTATTTTAAATACAAGGGAGTATTATTCTTTCACAAAAGAGCTCTCTTCTCTATCCCCTAACAAGCACGTGTCAACGCGTAAGGTTGAGCTGGTAAAACGATGACGTGGCAAAATTTTACAGGTCAATATTGACTCAACCGCAACCGTCGATCCCCTTAAAAGTGGTGCCCACATGAAGCTCCTGTACAAGTCCTGACCGTTGGTGGACAAAAGTCTTCGTTTTATGATTTCATATGGAAAAAAGCATACAAAACAACGGCTCTTGTTAGGGAGAGAGACGATGTTGTTATAGTTTTTAGCTTCACAGGTATGTATGTTTACGTGTCTTCGGCATCTTCAGGTGAATTCCGTATCTCATGAGAAGCTATTGCTTGTTGATCTCTTCCACTGAAAATTTTGAGTATATGGGTCTGTTCACGGCACTTCATAGAGTTGGTTTATCTTCGAGGATTTCGTTTTATGCTGGAATTGAATTGCTTGTTATTGTGATTCTTTTGGGTGATCTTGATTTTCTTTATGTGTTTTATCAAGTTTTAATTGGGTTGCTTTAGCTGGTTATGGTTGTATTTGTCTACGTTCAACTCTAGGTTGACTTGAGTTTGTGAGCTTGACGAGTCGTGGCCTTCTTTAATCTGGGTTTCGAGTTTTTAGACTGAAGTTGGTGATTCCCTCATTAGGTATTCAAAATAATATGGTGTGTGCGGAGCTTACTCTAGGGCGTGGAAACAAATAAGAACTCTTGAATTGAAATAGAAAGGAGACGTAAATCCAGTATCCATAATTTAAGATTCTAGGATCTGTTTCCTATGTAAATTACTAATAACATTCGCTAAAGACTCTTTTCTTTTTCTATTCTGTTTTACCAGCTTCAGTTTTGTTATGTTCTTGAGCCTGGTGTGCTTAGTCCTGTTTTCCATGGTTTTCTCTGTTTATCAAAGAATGTATACATTGGCTTTAAAAGTTCCCCTATTACAGCTCAACTTGCTGATTAGCAATCACCCTTTAAAAATTATTTCATATTAAGTGTTGATGAGGACTTTAAAACAGTGACGCTAAAGTATATTAGATTGCAAGTTAAATTTACATTTCATACTTGTGCGCATGCTCTTTGTTGGATCACCATTCCAATCCCATAATTTTGAACTATTTTTTGATCATCCAGTTGCATTCCCTATGTGGACACCTAGGTGCTGCTAACATCTCTAGTTTTGAAGTTCCTCCGACCTGTTTTTACATGTTCATTTGTCCACTGCAGTTGTCTGCAGCCATCCTTTTTCCTCTGCCAAGCCTCATTCTTTTGTGTAACTCTTCATTCCTATTCCTGATTAATTTTTTCCTTGTTTTGTGACAACAGTCTCGGCAGTTGCTTTAATTGTTTAGGGGCTTTACTTTACCCCTGATGTTTCATAGTCGAGATTGTGGTGCACACATCAAGAACAGAGCAAATGCCAGCATTACAAATGAAGGCCAAGTTAAGCACAGCTTCTGTAATAGACACAAATCGAGTTGGTGTGTGCCAAAAGTCTAGAGTAATATCCAAAAAAGCATGTTCTCATGCTACCTATTCTCTACAAACACCAGAATCAGACCTGTGCTTACGGAAATGTGTGGATTGTTGTGGTAAGTTGATAGACTATCAAGTGTTGTTTATATTTTTGAACCTGCAAGATTATGTAACTTTAAGTCCTTACTTGTAACTAGCCTTGCATCCTCAATGGCTATTTCCATCTCAATTTCTTTACGGAATAACGTACCTTTGTGGAGGTCTTACATCTCAAAAGATATCAAGTTGACGTGTTGTAGATGTGAAATTTGATTTTCATTTTACAGGAAACTTTAGTGTGCAGCAAGTACTTTTCTGTTGATATCTGTAATCTTTGCTGTGTAGTTGACTTTATTTGGATTTACTTATTTATGCATCTAACCCCTTCTTTTTTCTAGACTCTTCGAGAATAGATATACAGACTCAAAATGATGGAAGTGACAAAGCTACTTGTCATCAAGGATTGCTGACTGAAGCAGATATTCAGTTTCAGAAACAGTCATCAGTGTCTATAGATTCTTGCACCACGTGGAGAATGGTGAGATTTGAATGACATTATCTTGTTGATACTTTTTCCCTTCCCCTTGGGGAAAAACTCTTCTATGAATTCCACCATATGAGAATATGATTACTTTTATGCTTTAGAAACCATTTTGTTACATTTTACACCTTATATGTAGTGGAAATCATCAGTTTGCCTGAACTTTGAAATTGAAAACTATGATTCATGCAAAAAGGTTGTTATTTTCACACTGGCATTTATAACTGTTGCTTAGATCATATTTTATGTTGGAAAATGTAACATGTCCCCTCCCATTTTAAGCCTATTATTTGAACTCAACTGCTCTATGCATTTGTTTTTTCTATTTTTTATTTTTCCTTCAGTAAATTGATTCTGTCATTCTATTTCATTTGTAATTTCAGAGAGCATACCTTCCTTGCAACTGCAACCACTTTACTTGAACTTCTGTAGGTGTCTATTATTCATTTGTTTTTCCATGAGAATTTCTGGATTACGTGCATCAATTCTTGTGTAATTTTGATTTTCCAATTACTGTTTTGTCCATATACCATATAGAGGCTACACCATTATTCAATGAGAATCTGAACAATGAGCCTTTGGTTTTGTTTGTGCTTCCTTTTCTATTTATTACAATCCAAAAAGATCATAACATAAGATAATATTAGTATTTCTCAATCTTATGTGTGCTGGAAATGGGCATCTATCAACTACTTTTGAACTTCTTCAGATTGAGAAGAGTTTATCTTGTCCATGATAAGTACAGAAAGGGTCATGAAAATATTGTTGAGGAGAAGAAGCATATTCCCAAGTTTATGCTTCCTTTTATTTCATGAAGTAAATAATGGTCTAAATTCTAGTCTCACTTGCCACTATTGTTCACTGACTATAATGCAAGGTCATCAAAGGATGATCAAAATTTCCTTTATTACATATCATTGATTTCTCTTTGATCTATTGTTTGGAAATGCTTTCTATGGCACAGCAATCATGTCACTAAATACCTGATGGTTGCTTATATGTGATGGCTCATTGACTTGCAGGGGTCTGTTAATTGCACATCAAACTTGGAAACAATTTTCTCCCCTTATTTGGAGCCTGCTGAAGTCCACAGTGTGCTAAATATAGATGATTCAGGTATGAACGATACTTATGTCTTAATGTGCATACTATTAAACTGTATATGGGAATTAATTTAGCTTATCACTACCAAAAAAATGTTGGCCAGCTCAGGGTGCATATTACCTTTTTTAAGGTTATCTGACAATTCATAACTTCTTTTTGAGTTTACATATTGTATGTACATTTTTATGGGAACCATATTCTTGTTGAAGGCTTGTTGGTGTTCCTGTTTGGCTAGTTTAGCAGACATCTAATTTTAACTATCCAAGACTTGATTGTGGACAATGTTTGATTGGTTGAAGATTGAACGCTGGGGTATGAGAGATCTTGTAGCTGGACATATTTAAAAGTGTGACGCAGATTTGTAAATTATAATCCCCTTCTTCACTTATTGCTCAGCTTGGCCAATAGCTTGATATTTCTGTGTCAACTGTGCGAAGTTACTCTGGTCAATGCTAATCAAATTCTGCTGAAGCAAAGGGATTGTGAAACATATAAAGCTCTAAAAGATTCAAGTTAAATTTAATCCTGAAGATATCCAATATGCTTATTTGTCTATCTTTTATAGGAAGCAACAACAATCTTAATGTGCCAGGGATAAAAGCTTATGGAGCTGATGATGACACAAAAACATCAGATTTTCAAACTTGCAATGTATCAGATTTTTTCATCTGTGACATGATTATTACCGATTTACCCTTTGATGGGAACATTGTTGATGATATCACCAAGACAAATCCTTTTCCTGATTACAAGTGTACAGAACCAAACATGTTTGATATGGGCGATGAGTGCATAATGCTTCCATATCTTGAGGATACTGCCAAAATGACTTGTTCAAATGATACAGAAACATGGGAACCAGCAATCATAGAACCTGATAGTTCTAGCTTTTACCTAGCTATCAATCAAATAAGGTATTGCAACCAGGAGGCTGATCTAGGTACTGACTTAGATCAAGCTGATGATTTTGATCCTCAGTCGTTCATAAAAAGTCAACCAGAATTGTCAGATGTGGTATCAAACTTTCATCCCACAACACTCCCTAAGGACGCCTTGAGAAGGAGGTCTACAACTCTGGTACTTGATCTGGATGGTGAGAAATTTAAGCAATTGCTTTCTTTCTGAACAAATATTCTTTTCTTTCACATTAACTTAATATTCGTATGATATAATGTAACGATTCTGTAAAGGTTGATTCTTCATTGTTTTAATTGTACTGTTTCTGATATTCATAAGGAAACTTGTTAGATTTACAGTGGTACTGTAGTTGACTTGGGATAAAATAATTATGAGATGATCAGATTGAATACTAATAGGTTAAAATTAATAATTTGACTGCACTGGCAACCAGAACTGGTCAGTGGGTTTCAAATTTTTGTAACCGACCATGTTTATTCTGGCATATACAAAGACACACCTAAAACTTGGATTACAATGTATATTTAAGGTGTGATGTGAAGGATCTTCATACCATTAAGTCATTATGTGGCTGGGAACCGTCTAATTAGGTTTATCATTATTTTTCTTGGTGTATCTTCTTCCAAAGTCATTATGCTCACTTTTCATTTCTGGCAGTAGGATCCAAGATTTGGGTCATATGATTTCTCTTTTATTTATATGTTGCTTTGCTTATTTACTTTCTGCAGAAACACTTGTTCACTCTACCTTGGAACATTCTGATGATGCGGACTTCACCTTTACCGTATTCTTCGACATGAAAGAGCACATTGTCTATGTAAAGCAGAGGCCTTACCTCCACACATTCTTGGAGAGAGTTGCAGAGATATTTGAAGTTGTTATCTTTACAGCTAGTCAAAGCATATATGCTGGGCAACTCTTAGACATATTGGATCCAGATGGGAAGCTAATATCTCGACGATTTTATCGTGAATCATGCATTTTTTCAGATGGAACTTACACAAAAGATTTGACAGTTTTAGGTGTTGATCTTGCAAAGGTTGCTATAATTGATAATTCGCCACAGGTTTGTAATTTTCCAGTTGTTTTGATGTTACACATTTTGAGTACTATTTCTTGCGTCATATTCCTCTCCTTTAAAATGCTGCACACTACTTGAACTTGTGTACAAAATTATTATGAATTAAGTTGGACCATTCTACCAAGTATATCCGTAACATTGTAGTCTGGATTTTTCATTCTGCAATCCTGATGGAATAGTGGATGGTTTTGCTTTTAAATTGCCATGGAATTTCTGATTCATTTTGTTGAGGTTAAGATTTTGGGATCTAATCATGGGTTGATATTGGAATCTGATTCTCTGTCATTTGCAGACTATTAGCGTCTTGCTTTACGTTTCAAAGTAACATAGAGGTTAGTTATATGAAAGAATATTTGGCTTGGTCGCCAACCATACCAGACAGCTGATAATATAGACTTGGGGAAAGCGGTTTAATAGCTTTACCTCCCGGGTGAAAGGAAGCGAACTAATATGTTTCTTTTCATTTCTAATCTAACCAAGAATATGTTTTCTTTTTTTTTCATTTTGGTTATGACCTAAGTTCACTAATCTTGTGCTCTCTTTCTTTGGTTACAGGTTTTTAAGTTGCAAGAGAATAATGGGATTCCTATTAAGAGTTGGTATAGTGATCCATCTGATTGTGCTCTAATTTCATTACTTCCTTTCTTAGAGATGCTGGCTGATTCTGATGATGTCCGCCCGATCATCTCAAAGAGATTTGGTAACAGGGAATAAGAGTCCTATTTCCTTATTAGTTTGATATAGCTTCTTGTCCTGGAGTTTAGTTTTTCACAGAGTTTCGTTTCTAACTTCGATGGTCATTAGCTTTTTTTTCCAACTTCCATGGTGTTTCATTATAGAATAAGTTAGTGCTTGTCCTAATGTTACGTCAGCTTTTGGTCCTTGTTCCTTATAGTTCCTTTGTCCATCTGACAACGTGATGGGATGCTCTAGATTTTCTCAAAGTTAGTTCTAGTGGTTGTCTCCTCTCTTTTTGTTGTACAGTTGCTATTGCAAATAAAATTCATGACGGTGTTTATATGAGCTTTGATCATGTGAAAGCATAATCATGCAGAGGCTTGCTTGCTTTCTAGCCATGGAATTTCTGATTCATTCCACACTTTTTAGCATTCTATTTTCTAATTTTTCGAAATTCACTTATATTGTCGGTAAGAAATTCGACGCAAATTTTGGAAGAATTTCTCCCTAGCACGTTCGAATTTCAAATTAACCGAATAAGCAACCAACAAAGGGAGACAAGCTTAAAATCTGAAATGAAATTTTCAACCATGTTATAATGCAAATTATTATATCTCTCTAGATTTTGCTTTATTGCGAGACTTCGAATTGGGTGTAATGATGATAATAAAAGTCAAGTCTTTAGGCTTATTCAACATAAAAAGTAATCACCAATCTCCAAACTTAAGCAATTAAGGTTCGAGATTAGAGATGGCAATGAGTTGAGCTGGTAACTAATCTCCAAAGGTGAGGACTAAAAATGGCAATGGGTCGGGCTTGTTACCAATCTCCAATTGCAAGCAATTAAGGCGACGTGTTATATAGATGAAGGCGTGAGATTAAGATGATAATGGGTTGAGTTAGGCCTGAGTATGAGCTTAACCAGACTTTAGGTAGCTTAAGATCAAATTTTTAATTAAAAATATAAAATGATGTCACTTTTAATGTAGAGCCTTGGGCCAGCCCGATCAACCCTAGTTTGACCTATTGAGTTTAGGTTAGGTTAGCCTTGGACTCAATTGCCATCTCTATGGAGGGATAACAATAGGAGTACTTCTAGGGATGACAGTGGGTCCGAAGTTGGTCAAACTCAGTCGATCAATATTTTGTTAAAAGTATAAAATGACGTCATCTTTAACAAACGATATCGTTTTATTTCATAATGTTGATCCTTAGGCAAGACCGTTTAAAAGAAGAATTAAAGTCCCAGTTCGTAATTCAATTCCAATATTTTTTTAGATGAATTCAATTTATAAAAAATGACTAGGTTTAATTCATGTATGAATTGAACCATCTCTTTTTTCTGTTTCCAAACACTTGAATTGAATTTAATACTGCAATTGAATTGAATTTATACTATTCCAAACACCTATTAATAAATTAATATTCAATAATAGTAATAAATTCATGTAGGCCCTTCCAGTACTGTTTCCTGGGCCTGCTCTACTAATTATTACTAACCTTCGTCTTCGCGTCGCCTGGTTCTAACCTCTTTCATTCTCGCCTCTGTTTCTGGTTTTCTCTGTCACCGACTCTCTCTCGCGTTCGCTGTCATCATCACAAGTCCCACCTGGATTTCCTGCCCTGGTTTTGTCGTTGATCTAGCCTCCTCTCTATCGCTGTTAGTTTGGAATTTTGTTTGTCTTGTTATATCTTTGCTGTGGATTGCATTTGTCATGCATATTATTCCATAAGGATGACAGGGAGGAAATTAAAGCCTGAAAGAGAAGGAATATTTGTTTGCTGTTTTTATTTATTTATTTCAATTTGTGGTGAAATACTGCCAGCAGATTTCATAAAAGTCTCCCCATCCTTCTGGGGCTTTACGGTTTGTAGTTTCAATCTAGGCGGTCGCCTTCAATGACAGTTTTAATGGTTAATCCATTTCCCTCAAGATTATGTGTTGGTACTTGAATTTTTATGAAATTTATGTTTGTGTCTTTCTACGGTCGTTATGGATGATTGGGTCTTTTATGTTCCAATGAAGCTTTTCTTTGAAATATTGTTAATTGTTTCTGCTTTGGTTGTTCTAATTTTGCTACTGGTTGGCCTTTAGCCTTCTTTATTTTCTTAATTGTGATCTTGATTTAACCATACAGGTTCTGTAATTGACTTGATTGTTATATGATAATTCAGTAGTCGCTAGGTAGAAGAAATGGGAGAAAGGAAAGTACTGAACAAGTATTATCCACCTGACTTCGACCCGTCAAAGCTGCCTAGAGTCAGGAGACCAAAGAACCAACAGATTAAAGTACGGATGATGCTTCCCATGAGCATCCGATGCAATACCTGCGGTAATTACATTTACAAAGGCACCAAGTTCAATTCCCGCAAGGAAGATGTTATTGGCGAGGTATTAGTTTCTCATTGTATTTATTTTCTTATTCTTTCTGTTCGTTTTCTTTCCAACATCAATTAACAACAATAATTTAACTGCAGACATACCTGGGCATACAAATATTTAGATTTTATTTCAAGTGTACCAAGTGCTCTGCTGAGCTCACCATTAAAACTGATCCTCAAAATTCAGATTACATTGTTGAGAGCGGTGCCACCCGCAATTTTGAACCCTGGCGAGCTGAGGATGAGGTCTTGCATTGCTCTTCACTTTTTCTCTTATGTTTCTTTTCACGAGTTGAATTATACTTCATCATGATGCAATTTTAAACATTGTTCCTAATGTTGCCAGGAAATGGATAAAATGGAGAAGAACAGAAATGCGGAGGAGATGGGAGATGCAATGAAAGCTTTGGAGAACAGGACTTTGGATTCTAAGAGGGAGATGGATATTATTGCAGCTCTTGATGAAATGAAGTCTATGAAGGTTATTTTTTATTTATTTATATACTGATTTGCTTTCTAATTTTCCAATATACACATACTGGTTCTGGGACAGTTAAGAGTTACAGATATGTTCTATTTTTTTTGTTTAGGACTGTATGCTAATGTACGTTTATTTATGTTCTGCAGTCTAGACATGCAACTGTAAGTGTAGATGCAATGCTTGAAGCATTGCAGCGGACAGCGGCAGAGAAGGTAAGCTTAATGAAATAGTTCATCGAAATATTCTAATTGGCTGCATAACAAGTTTGAAACTTGATGTTTATGGTCTCCTGTTTTGTACTCTATTGTAATTAATATATCTTATGTAATTAGGATTGCTCCTTGAATAAATTTGCATGATACTCTTGAATCAATTGACTAAAATGTTTGTTGTGACCAATTACCTAGCTCTAGTTACTTTTAAGGTTTGAACTAAATCTAATGCAAAAGAAATTGAAGGCTATAAAAGAAATAAAAGAGGAAAGATTACTTAACCACAAATATTAATTTTGTGGGATAAGGATTGGGAATTGAGTTTACGTCAAAGTAGGCTGAAATTTAGATTGTGTTAGGATTCCTAATTAGATAGGAAGTAGTAGTAATATATGTTCTTCTATTTTAGATATGGTATTTGAGAACCTGGTGAAGAGATTGAATTTACTGACGGAAAAATATCCAAATCCTTACAAAGTTGCTTCGGTAGATGATAGTACTATACCAGTTGCTCGAAGGTGCTTGATGTCTTTCAAATTAGGAATATATGAGGACTCTATTTGGTGTGATGTCATTCCTATGAAAGCATCTCACATTTTGCTTGGGCGATCGTGGCTTTATGATTGAAATGTGTAGCACTTCGGAATGTAATAATCATCACAGTAGTGTGGAATTTTGCTTGATTTCTTTAGGTTGAGAATTTGTACAGGCATGTAATAATCATCACGGTAGTATGGAATTTTGCAGCCATTTATATGTGTAGTTTTTATCAAGTTACATGTAAGGATTATGTTGTGAATTAAGTGTACGAGCGTTATGGACTAAGATGCGCATATTAAGTTATTTATTTTGGTGTTTGCATTCTAAGCTTTCTCATCCTTATTCTTGTATGTGCTTACAGGAGAAGAAGTTTGAAGAAGAGGATGAAGCTCTTATAAAATCAATATTTCATGTTAGTATTGAAATGCCTTCTTGATACTCTTTTGTTACTCACTTATTGCACCAAATCTCTTTTGGCTCGTATCATGGTTTACTTTGTGTTAACAATCAAGCAGAGGCCAGAGGAGGTTATACGAAGAATCTCTGATGAAGAATCTGATGATGAAGATGCTTCAGCAAGTAACAATTTCAAGGTATAATCTACTAGCCCTTTAATTTGTGTATATCTACTTACAACTCCATTCATTTTCTTTTATTTTGCATAACAAAAAAGTTCAGAAAAAGATGCCCAAGTATTACTGAGAACTAAGAACTAGCCATGTGCCATTATGACAGTCTTTTGATATACATAATACTTTCCCTAAAACATTTTCCTAGAATGATGCAATTTTTAAACAATGTGATTTTTTATTGCATTGGTTTATTACCCTTTTGCGAGCTATTTCTATGGATTATTTTAATTTGAAAGGAGTATTATTCTAATGTGAATAGAATTGTAGAAAAGTCTTAATAAAGCTATAAGAACTATCATGATCCAGTTAATATTGAGACTTTCAAAAACACATTAGTAATGAATATATTTTCTGTTTCACAATATTCTTTTAACATTGTTCTAAAAGGAATTATATATATAAAAAAAGACTTCCCCTTTATAATGGGTTTATGATTTTTCTAAACTACCATCATCTTTCTCATAATTTGGTTTTCCGATCTTATAAATTTTGTTTTTGTTTATGATTGATTTTGATGACTATCCTAAATGAACATGCTATAGTGCCAGCACACAGAGAAATAATAAAGAAAAAGGCAGAGCATCCTATATTTAATTTGTCTCTTGGAAATAACCTATCATATTATCAATCGTTTATACCCATTTCATTGTTTGTGGCATCTCTCTTGATCCTGCGCACTGAGCTATTGTATTCAAAATATAATATGATCTCAAGGTAGATCAGCTTGTTTTTCCTTGCTGGGATATGAATATTGTGTTTGCTAACCATTTTCCTTGCTTGCTTAAATGCAGAAGAGAAAGATCGTTGATGAATTGCCAAATAAGCCAACAGATGCATTAACAAAAGCCACATCAGATGGTCCAAGTAATGGAGGTATGCTCACTCTTTCTTCCCTGCTATTTTCCGATCTGATCATTTTGACTAGGAGTTTTTATATATCTTTTTTTGCTTTTTGTATGATCACTGTTAGTGATAGGAAGCAAGGATACTTTGAGCTTTAAAACTTTAAAATGATACGATAAGGATTAGATGGATAATGAATATGCCAAAATAACTTGGTAGTTCTTCCCACTGGTTTAATGCTAGTTTTTAGATATTGAGGTTAGGACATGAAAATACTTACAATTCAGTATATCTAAATAACACACTAGACCTGTGAATTATAGTGCACATGCAGCAACTCTTCACGTGTGAGTTGAGATCATTATCATGGAATATAGTCCTATTCCCGATATGTTCTCTAAAGTTTCAAAATTTTCATGTAAATGCATTAGTCTTTCTTATAACTTGTGAATGCATTGTCAATCTACTCTCTGGCCTCTTTTACACTATAATATTTTGATTAGTGACGTCCAAACAATTCCCCTGGAATATTTTAATGGTTTCCTGTCTAGGTATCCGTATTTAATCATAAAATTGAAATTTCATGTCTTTGTTGGACATGATTTTTTTGATAAACCGAACATTCTTGCGTAACCAATTCATGTATTTGTTGGGGTGGCATTGGTCCCATTCGGGCTTGGCTTGGCCTGAAAATGAAACAGGGCCTGGGCTCGACCCGAGGCTAGAGTGAGCTTAATTTGTAATAACAAAACATTGTTTCATTAGAAAAAATTAATTTAAAAAGTAGTTGGGATTTAAATTGGGCCAGACCATTTAGCTTGAGTCAAAACTCTTGACTTCGAGGCCAGCTCAAAATCTAATTAACTTGAGCATGGTTTGCTAACTTCGAGCCCAAGATAAATTGCCAACACTATCAAGAACGGATATGGCTGAAAGAAATATGTTATTTGGCAATAAACTTCCTTATACAACTTGGCATTGAGGATTGAGCTGCTACTAAAATTAGTTTAATATGTTAGGCTCTTTATTAGTCTTTTATTTACGATAATTGCTTTCTGTAAAGCTTTTTTCTTCTGAAAATTGTTGCTGGAAATTGTTGTAGTCTTATGAAATGTATAACATGACGGTATTAACAAATTTTATGTATCATCTGCAGAAAAATCAAGTGGCTCAGGTCCGAAATTGAGATCTCCATTGTTCACGATTTCTGTCACGAAGAAAGAAGGTGCATTTGTTGATAGTAGCAAGCGAGTCGTAGCAGAGGAGAATAAAGTAGCGGAGGCAAGTAAAACTGGCGCTGCAAATACTGTACTTCAATCATTATGCCATAACTACGACACTGATGATGATGATGGTGACACTGATAGTTAATGATTGTTGAATTTTCATATTGTTTTCTGAAATGGTCAACTTAGATTAAACTTCCACTAGTTCAATGTATGATACTCACAAATGTGAAGTAACTAGCTACATGAGCTGAGAGCAACTGCATGACAAAGAACTCTGTTTATTTCTCATGTGTTCTGGATGTATCGATACTTAATAGAGACTCACTTGCCAGGGTTATGCTGAGCCATTATCTGTCTTGTTATGTGCATTTTATTTCAGTACCATTTTGGTATCTGAATCGAAGTAGCATGAAATTCCTTCTAAGCGTTTCATGATCTTTATTTTCCTATCAGAATACTTTGAGACGCTGCACAACACATTACCCTGTCCTATAAATAGCTGAGGAGAACCTTTAGAAAAAGGAAACATACTCCGGAGTAGTAGATATTACGTAATGGCAGAAATTGTTTACACGAAAGAAGAGCGAGGATATTGCAAGTGTCAGTCAAGACATTCTCTACCAGTGTCTGGCTGGCTGTGTATTGTACACAATTTCATGAAAACCATTACACTTAAGTCCCTATACTGTTTCTGCGAGAAAATCTCCTCCTCAACTTCTGCAAGCAACCCTCTAATCCTCGAACTTAATCTTCTTTGGCGCAGGTAGGATGTTACCCACCTTTAACAAAACAGAAAAGGGATAAACAGTACGATCAAGCTAATTAGTTAAAAGACAAGTGTCACTTCTTTCAACAACTTGACTAATGCATATACTAACTAGAAAATAACTACTAATTTATAATGTTAAACATTCGGAAAAGAATCATTACGTATGAATCAATCAATACTGACTGGTAACAGTTATATTACGCAGTCGCAAGCAACATATTATTATGACCAACACAAGTTGGGAAGATGAAAAATTCGGAAAATGTAGGGCATTTCTCAAACTTGCCAAAAGAGTGGCATCTTTGTGACAGTAATCAAATACTGGGCTACAATAACATTAAGCTAACTTGCAAGTAAGAATTGCCATGATGGTGTAAACTGCTATAAGTGTTTAGCAAGTTATACAGCAAACAGCCAGGTGCCAATTGATCCTAAATGAGAATAGTTGCATTGCACAAGAATCATTTCAAAAGCATACTCCTTTCAGCCAGTAGTCAACCTACTATCCTTGCAATATCCAGTCTAGTAAAAAGAACGACTTACAATTTCCGGGCACTCAAAATCCATACCAGCAGCTTCTATTCTTTTCCGCCTCTTCCGATCTCGCTTCATGATCTTCTCCACCAATTTGTTGTGCTCTTCCAAAGTTCTTTCCTGAATGATCAAGTGACAGAAAAATGATTTTAGTAAATAGTTTTCCCCAAGCCATTAAGAACCAATTAACAATTTGTCATGAGTTGTCATCTATTATTCTTACTGACCTTGTTTAGTCGTTTTTGTTCAATTTGCACCCAGTCCACTGGTTTCTTTCGATAATCGAACCCTTTCCACCTATTTATTCAGAAAACCGTAAGGGGAAAAAAGATGGATGATAACGAATATAAAAAGAAAAACTAATGTCAGACCCGCTGGAAACAAAAGCAACCTCTATATTCTGAGAGAAAAACTGTAGGCATGACCTTCCTTGAATCATGGCTATTATAACTTGAAGATATTGGCAATATTCGGGTATTTTCACAATATGCTACTTTAGATAAGTTTAATGGCAATGGATGCTAATAACAAGTCAATTTATACCCTTAAATTGTCTCTTAACCATACACATTTTGAGAAGTCTAATAAGGGCCTATTGTATTTCAACTGGCATCTTGCTAATTCATCCAGGAAGAAACACAAAAACAGATAACCAAGTACGATAATCACAAAAACAAACCGAAATCCATGAAAACCTCGACAGCTGACTAAAATTGGATTTTAAGAATATAAAAAGTTTTATAGACATATATTTACAGACTTAAGTACTGGTGAAAGTTCACAATTTATTACAGTTTCAGGAAAATGATCCATTTTGTTAATGCTACAGTGATGAACAAAGGAGGCATATAACAAGTATAGATCAATTACAGCTTTGGATGAACATGTTCAGGGGGGATGAGATGGACTTGTAGTAGGTGCTCAAACAACAGATAGTTATGCATACAATCAGCTACAACTTCAGCCACCTGCATTTCACAAGAGTCCTTTCGGTAACCAAAATGGTAGGTTTTGCAAGACATTAAACACTAAAGTGAGTTAAGAAAACCTCAGGATCTTCAAATTCGATGAATCCAAAATGCTTCGACTTTCCGGTCTGTTAACAACAAGGTGGCAGAAGAATAAGAACTAGTAATAACCATTGTACTCACATAATGGGCACTTGAAAGTGATATAATGACCTCATTTTACCAACACTTGAACAGTATATGATGTGAGATGGTGTACACAAAAAACAGGGATATAAAAACACTTGCATACATAATTTTTTCCACTATTCAAGGTGAATCCACTCTAAATTTCCTGTTTTATTATGCACATATAAAGTAAGATCAAATAATAGAATTTGATTTTTGAAAAATTACATTTATCACAACCTATCATGACGTTGAAATGTAGACTCCACATAAAACATAAACCAGAACCAAATTTTCTTACCAGGTTGGCCATGGATGAGAGCGATCATTTCTACGCAAGAACTAACATGCAGAAACAGAATCTGCTCAAATTAATAGGTTTTTAGTCTACTACCCTTCAGCATTTAAGTCTTAAATGGGGTAAGTTTAAACAATTGCTGTTAATATGAAACCTAACAGCTTGGAATTTTTTCGAAGCTTGCTTTTGCAAAACCTATGATTGAAGCACCAGGGAAAAAGACCACACATATCCTACATACTAATACCATAAAAGCTTCCAGAAGCAGAACTTTTCCCCACCATAATTTCATTTGTAAAACAAAAAATTGAGTTTTTTCAAGTTTTTGTGTTCATGTACAAGTTGAAGAATATACTCATTTAATTATGATGAATCATTTCTTAATAACCATGTAAAAAATTTTCAAAAAAATCATTTAGAAGATAAAAGGCACAAAATCTACAGTTGTTACCCTTCATTCTGACCAAACAAAAAATTATATCATTTTTATCATTGTCAATATTTTTCAAGTTTTTGTGTTCATGTACAAGTTGAAGAATATACTCATTTAATTATGATGAATCATTTCTTAATAACCATGTAAAAAATTTTCAAAAAAATCATTTAGAAGATAAAAGGCACAAAATCTACAGTTGCTACCCTTCATTCTGACCAAACAAAAAATTATATCATTTTTATCATTGTCAATATAGAAATTACACCTTTCACTTCTTCTAAAGGGTAAAAAGTTGGATTAAATCACACAAAGGATTCATTTATAGAACATGAGCCTCATTTAGTCAAGATAAAGAAATGAATAGATCAGTTTACAATATCACCATATTCATGTAAATATCTATGGAAATATGCCAGGAAGGGAATATATTTCCTCTGAAACTAGAGCAAGAAAACACATTACGGAGACATCGATCCATGACACAAAATTACCTTAAAATGGTTTAACTTCCACATAAAGCCCAGAAACAAAACAACTACTGCTTAAAAAAGTTGACTGAAACGTGTATATAAGCCTTCAAAATCTACAAACACATGCAAATAAGAAATCAAAAACCGGGTAGAACCGTTAAAAAAGAAAGGACTGGCGGCTCTAACCTTCTTGTTGCGTGCAATTCTCAGTTTCTTCACCTTACCAAATTGCGAAAAGAACGCTGCGAAAGGGCACAAATAGATAAGCATCAGAAGAAGAATTCCAAATAATAAGATCCTCGAATAAAAAGCAAAAACCAAAGCAAAAATTCTAATCAAATTTAGGAAATAAATAAAAAGTAGAAACCTTTACCTTGCATTTCCTTTTCGTAAAACCCATGAGGTATTCGACCGATGTATAACACAGTTGCACCAATTTTCGACTCTTGTGGCTGGGAAAGCTTTTGTCCAGGCCCTGCTTCTAGTAGCTTTTTTTGATAAAAAATTATAATTATCAGGCATATGACAAACTAAGACGCTAATCCTCGAACAAATAACTACAAGAACAAAACTTTCTGTATGATTAAATCAAACCCACCAAGAAATCTGAAGCACCCTCCTCTGTACGATTGGATAATTGAGAAGAAGGAGAAATTTTATTTAATTTGTTCTTGGATACCTTCTTTGATTTGGCTCCCATTTTTCACTGCCTAACAATGAAAAACAAAACAGATAAGCACAGCGAAACGCTAAACATCATCCAAAAGCCAAACTACAGAAAACCTAGAAAGCAAAAACCACACACGTACACTCTTAACAAAGGAACAAAACAAGAGAGCTTCTGAAAAGAGATGAATAAAAAATACGAGGGAGTGCTTGGCTCGCTTTTATGAATTAGGGTTTTAGTCGGTCAGGCTGGGCCTCGAATTAACCCGAACCCGATAAACATGAAAAATTGGTTGGTTCTTGTCGGTTGCATCAATTCAATTGCTAAGCTAAATGCAAATCAATCAAGTGTAGAGAAAGAATACTCACACTGGCTAATGGAATAACAACGCCGCCGAAGTTCCAAGGGTTAGTATACGGTGGAGCTCCTGCGAACCCTAAAGAGTGTGGCCTGTTAGGGTTTCATTTTGCATTTTCTTTTTCAGAGTTGGCATGCAATTGGGCTTGTGGAGGACGATTAATTAAGTTCAGGTTTTAAATTGGGCCTCAAATAGCCCACATAGTAAAATAAATTGTTAGGATCCAATTTATGAAAATTTTAACATTTGTAAATAATTAATTTAATATTTAGTATTGTTATTAATAAGTAAAAACTTTGTATTTAATAAATAAATAAATAAAATTATTTTAATGATTCAATAAATTATTGATTTTTAAATAATTGCGTATGATTTTTTTCTTATAAGAATAAAATTAAAAAAAACTATAATGAACTTATTTTATGATATAAAATCATTGAAATAAAATAAAATAAAATAATTATTAAATAAATTAACATGCAATATTGATAATAATATCTTTATAAGAATCAATCAAAATAATGTATTGTCTAAATAGATAATCTAATATTAAATTCTAAAATAAATATTATAATATCATGTGATCATTGAGATGACTCGAGTGCTATCATGCAAACCTAAATGAAATTTGAATATAGTTTGTGGTTTCTTCTCTTAATTAATTCAATGGTTTCCCAAAAGATGATGAACATGTTTGTATACGATAATAGTTGAGAAAATAAAAACACGAATTTATAACAAAAAGAAAAATAAAGAAATTAAAAAAGTTTAGAAAAATAAAAACTAACCTAGAGAGATATGTTGATAAGCAACAAGATAGAGAGCGAATAAAGAGTTTCAGTTGAGACGAAGCACAAAGAAAAAGAGAAGAAAAAAGAATAAGTTATGTTGACTAAATACGAGAGAAATATTAAATTTTTTACTTATATTTAGTTATTATATATATTTTTTACATAGTTAATTATAATATTTTATATTTTATAAATAATTATCCAAAAATGTTAATGATTTATAAAATTATTGATTTTTAAATAATTAAGAATGATTTTTATGATAAGAATAAAGTATCAATAAAATAAAATAAAATAATTATTAAAGAAATTAATATAAAAGATATTTTGATGATAATATTATAATAATAATCAATATCTTTATAACAACTTGATAATATTTTAATAATATCTTTATCTCTTATTCTCAAATTTTCATTCCAGCGTATATCCACACCCCCTAGGAATAAAAAGCTAGAATTATTTAAGATTCATTTCAGTTTTGTTATTCTCTATCTCATCTATTATCAATAACCAAATAACTAAAAGTTAAGAATGCAGGTTGTATTCCCATTCTCACCTCTTAATTATTGGTTACCAAACGAGACCTAAATCATTTAAAAATTTTCTAGTTAAACCAAACTTGTAAGAAGGTAAAAACTTTTTATGCATTAGAATAGGAAAGAAGAAGAAGAAGAAGCCAAATCTAGTCTTATAGATATCTCAAGAAGGATTTTTCACTTTTAGCTTCCCTTAATAGAAAACATAAAATAATGTGGTTGAAAAGAAAGATTTACTTTTTGGAATTATAAGGACAAAACTTATAAAATCATGATCATTGCTCCAAATTTCAACATCAAACTTGATGATCCAACACTCCCTACGAGGTTCAACGTCCAAATCCAAATTGTTGACGTAGAACAAGACCCTACTATCATCATGGCCACACTCCACCATCAGATCATCTACAGACTGTAGAATTATGCTCTAGACCTGAATTTTCCAAACTGTATAAGTGATGCTCTTTACATGGTAACAGGCAAGTCTTAGAATGAGTCTATCATACAAATTCCACGACAGTTGCCAACACAACAAGTGACAGAGATGATGCCTATGGAGTGAATCACAAATTATGAAAAGGAGTTTCATGCTTCTCATTGACGCTCTATTCATACTGCCACTCCACTTATTTTGAGAAGCTTAAAGGACAAGACACTAAAGTCTATTTTTGCAAGCTTGGAGAAGAACACCCAGAATCATCTAGAGCCTTTTCTAGCCCGATCATGATGATTAGCCCAGCCTTTTCTCATGACGAAGGCGTTGATGACCCTCCAATTCATTTTGTCAACCTTGATGGACATAAGATATAGGTCCGCCACGTTAACGACCATTTCATCTAGGATGCAGATCTATCCATGTGTGATTCAGACTGTGAATGTTGGATGGATATGACTCTAATAGCGATGATGATGTTTATGTTCCTCACTGAAGAAAGGAGCCCAGTAGAAAATTGAAATCTTTATGCCAACCATCAAAGAGGATCCAACCCAAACATAATGACGATGATAATTCGAGGCCTTGAATTGGTCTTAGAAATCCTAAGTCTAGACCAAGGAATCTCTCTAAATTGCTGAAAGAAGTTAGGAAAGAGTATTTGATCCAACCAAGACGCTTTGTACCTTTAATCCCCAAGGAGAACCCCAATCCAATACCTTGTATAATGATGAGATCATATAAGGAAGATTTTCCACCCTTGGAAGCTCACACCAATAAGGCCACTAAAGTATCTCTAAAGCCATACTTGAGATCTACAGGTATCAATCCACATGGTAATCATATGCTTGTTTCTCCAGTAAAAAAAGTTCTCAATTGGCAAACACAAAATGTTATGGCCCAAAATAATATCCTTCGAAGAATTGATTCAAAACTCGATGGTCTGTCTTAACAGACACAAGGACTAAATTCAAAAGTTGATGTCATATCTTTCTAAGTGAAGCAATTACATCAATGAATGATCAATCAAGTTGCCCAACTTGATTCAGATATGAGAAGATACATCGACCATCATTATTGTGGCCCAGAGTTCTCTAAAATAGAAAGAGAACTTAAAAAAGTTCGAGAAGAGCTTAAATAATTGAGTCAGATATGGTTAAAGAACATTCTGGAGCTGTATATGATCCATATCCCTCAACATTTCCAGCCACACAACCCACCTATAACACCCCCATCATATCCAGATGTTACTGACTACAAAAAAAGTCTTCAAATTGTCTTAGTCATTGTTTAGACAGACGTTTACAAAACCATCAAAGCCTTCCAAACCAAACCCTCCAGCACGAAGCACTCTGTCAACTTCTAAACGTTCATTTGCACTACCACCTTCTCCACCAAAAAAAGACCTTCCTCAGATATACCAAAAGAACCAATACCTGACTAAGAATTCATAGCTACCCTTCAACCAATATCTAATAGCTCTAACAACCAAACTAATAGTCAATACTCTGATTCTTTTACAGAAAATTCAAAAAGCTCAGAACAATTCGCGGATGTCATCCATATATCACAAATAATGATGGTTGTTCCAACTTTTCTCAACCATACATAGAAGTCGAACATGAGATTGATGACTAAACAAGTTGGACCTCAAGCAACCCCTATCTACAAACCTACTTCAGGTCCGTAGTTCACTTTTAATGATGTCCCATAAACAAAATGGCGAGATTTATTGCATGAGTTTAGTGCCCGGATAGATCTTCAAATGATAAGGCCATATCTTGTCAGAAATTGTTTTAAGAATGAGAGGAATTTTAAGAGAATGATTCCAAATCCTTGGTGAACACAAGCGCATGCAAGTCTTACAATTAACGCAAGTCAGGTCCCTATTAGGAATGATCCATAAATAGTTCATTGGTGATTTCTAACTCATTGGTCGATAAAGCAGACATGAGTACATTGAAATAAAGTATTGCTCTATTAACCAAAAGGATTTACAAATAAATTTATAAAGAATATCTGAAAAACACTACATGCTCAATGGCTTCAATAATCTAAATCTTTGATACACATTCATTGCTTTCCTTCCTGATAAGTTGCAACCTAAATTACAAAGAACTATTAATTCTCTTCACAGAGACATGTTTGATGTCTCTCTCGGAGAAATTTACCAATTAGCTTTAGTGACATTGGATACATTATGTGAGCAACATAAGTCCTTCAAGATTATGCTGAAAGGTGGACCTTAACTTAAACAGGTATGCAAGAAGCCATACTTAAAAATCAAATGCAAAGACATGAAGAAATGTGCATACAACACAAAAAGGGAGAAACACTTTAAAAGAAAGACGTTAAAAACTCATCCTTTCAACTGAAGGGGGAAAAAAAGAGAAAAAGATTCTTTAAATGACGTGCTTTTGATGCTAGAAAGCTAAACCGATGTTACTTTTATGGAAAACCCGACCATTATGTAAAAGATTGCCCTAAAAAATTCCAAAAAGAATATAAAGATCCTACAATCCATAGAAGTTATGATGCCTATCAGGGATGATGAGGACATCAAAGTCTCTTTTTGAAGAACAATCAAGTGAAGATGAAGAGACTATTTGCAATTCTTGACAATTAGTCTTTTGATGATGACATCTCTTCTCTTAAAGAAGTAGATGACTAACCTATATACATAGTGAAATAAACTTGTTTCAAACTAGAGTCCAAGAAATTAGTAGTCACACAACCATATGTCAAGCTTCAGTTGCTTATAGAAAAATGTCCCAGAACGATCCTAGCTATAAGTTATATGGATACAGACTCTTGTAGAAGTGTAAAGAAACCACATATTCTTCCTATAGAAGAATGGCAACCCTATGAGGAATATTTTATTACAACCATTGGCAAATCCTTCAAGATAGATTTTATCACGAATATAAGGATTGGGACAAAGTTCTTCCTAAGTTGTATTGTTTGGACAAAAGTATTAGGAAGTAACCTTCCTACTCCTAACATACTTATTGGGATGGATGTCTATTGCCAAGTAGAAAAGTTACAAATCTTGCTAAAAGAGATCCTTTACAAATAAGATTTTCGTGAGTACACTGAAGTTCGTAAAATGTTCGAACTACAAGACATTCGTTCTGGATACGAGGATATCAAAGATTAACTTTTATAGTATTGCCTGGAAAGCCATGACCAATTCAATCAGCCACATCCATTATGGCATAATTCATAATTTTATATTCAATTTTCATCCAAGAAGAATGAGGACATCAATCAAAGAAAGGCCACACATCAAGGAATGAATACAGATGAATTAAAGATGACATAAGAAGAACATCCTATACTTTTGAAACAAGGATTGATAGAGCCAATCAAATCAAATTGGGCATGTTAAGCTTTTTATGTGGAAAAAAAGAGTAGAAAAGAATAAAAAAGAGGTTAGTTATTGATTACAAGCATCTAAATCATTTCCTTCAAGATGATAAGTTTCCTCTGCAATATCAATACACATATGTTATTTTTAAAAGAAGGCAAAATATTATCAAAGTTCGATTTAAAAGCTGAATTTGGTAATTAGGTATTAATCCAAAAGATCGACATAAAACAACATTATGCATTCTTAATGCCCAGTACTAATGAACAATTATGTCATTTGGATTAAAAGTTGCCCCATCATTGTTCCAAAGAGCCATGACAAGAATCTATAACTGTATATTATCCAATGCTTTAATTTACATTAATGATATTCTACCTTACTCTCAGACCTAGCAAGAGCATAAAACCCTAATACAACAACTTTTGGATCTTACAAAGAAATATAGGATCATATTCTCAGCTCGCAAAAGCCAAATTGGTTAAGCCCATATTAACTTTTTGGGTACAAAGTTCTAAAATGGATTCTACCAACCTTGCCACATATAGTTGGTGTACTACTAACCTTCTCAAATACGAATCAAATTGTTGAATAGATCTAATAGTTTCTGGGAATCGTGAATTACATTAGAGATTTTATCCCTCATATGTCATAATATGTTAGCCAACTATCAAAACTATTGAAGAAAAGCCACCTCCTTGGGGCCCATACCAGATAAAGGCAGTCAAGCAATTAAAGAAGATCAGTCAGCATCTACCTCATTGAAGATTCCTGATGAAAGAAGAAGAATCTTGCAGACCAATGCTAGTAAAGATTTCTAAAGAGCAATCTTAATAGAGGAGATAGAGGGAAAAAGTTTATACTGTGAACATGTGAGCGAATGATTTAAACCTTCAGAAAGGCATTATCATGCAACCTACAAAAAGATTCTAGAAATCAAAAGAGGTATAGAAAAGTTTAATTTTCATCTCAACCCTATTCGTTTTATAGTAAAAATGGACAATATGTTCTTTCCGAAGTTACTAGATCCAAATCGAAAATTACTACTAGAGAGCCAATTACTTCGATGGAAAGATTGGTTATCTTGCTATAAATTCACAGTTCAGCAAATCAAAGGCCACCAGAACATATCATAGCTAATTTCCTCTCTCGACCTCAAAAGCATATCAACCTTATCACTTTCTCCATAAATATTCCTCTCCTACTCTCAATTATTGACTTGCTTATCACGACAAAAACAAAGAAGTTCTTCCCTCCTATCACAAACAAACCTACTACTATTGATGAGATAGCCTCTTTTACCCAGCTAATCTTTGTTTATTATCTCCATATCTTCCTCAACCGATCAAAATACACTGATGTCCATTGTTGTTCAAAATACAAGCTCCATAACTCATTATGTTTTTCATCAATGGCCTGCTCTCAGAAAATGCATTGTGGTACCTATGGGCACTTTATACCCTCTATGCATATGCTATCACCCTTCTTCCCTTACAAGTCTATCAGCACTTGTGTGATAGAGAGAATGAAAGTTCCCTCTTGTGGACTTTCCTTAAGTGGTGCCAACCACTAACGCAATAGATGTAGCTCTCCAGGTCATTCACAGATTATGGGAGACTTCATTAAAGAAGCAATGTTAGCCCTGATTTTTTTTAAAGTATTTATTAAGCATGATTAGAATAATTTGAGGTCTTGATGAATTAAATTAAGTTGACATTGATTAAGTATGATAGCATTAATAAAGGTAGGTAGCATGAAATTAAATGTGTTAGAAGTTGTAAGGCTCATTTAAAGAAATAATGGGCTATGGACCTAATGGGTTTTAGGCTTGAATGGGTTTAAGTGACTTAAAGAGAGTATAAGAAGGAAGGGGAAATAAGTGG
>JAOTAX010000002.1:36870348-36891196 GCA_025629825.1 Erythroxylum guanchezii
TTTTGGATGGCAAAGGATGGCTTCCAAAGCCATTAATTGCCATTCCATCCTGTTTCAAAATAAACTCCCAAACAATGACCTGAGTCATTTGGGCCATTCCATTTCATTCCCTTCCATCCCTCCACTCACATCCAAACATACCCTTAGTCTCCACACATAGACTTCAATCTAAAGAGTTAATTCAGCGATTTAGGTTAGAGCAATGTGGTCTAAAATTCACTTATGCAAAACAAGATGTAACTTTGAAGTTCTCCTCTGAGTTAATCCTGTTGTAGATCAAAGATATACACATTTCGATGTGTAAGTTATACGGAGGGTTTTAATATTAGAATGCTTTAACTGGATCCCGAACTTTGTGGATAAAATTGGTATCAATTGCTAGCTTTAAGCTCTCACTAGTAAATGCACAAAGGAAGAGTATGCCTCACAAGTTGGCGGCGTTCTTTCTTGGAAGTCTCATCAGAGCGTATGTTTAACTCAAGAAGACCTTTTGGGGATGTAATCTGCGTCAAATTTCAGAGGCCGGCGGTGCCCAGGTAAGATAATAATACGATAGAGCAGTTCAAAATGGAGTAACTCATACAACAAAGACAGATATAGAGAAATTAACAAGAATAAGCGGTGACTATGTACACAAGAAGTGTGGCTTACATTGCTCGGAGGGCCTTTAGTGGTACCGTTCCCAACAATACTAGCAAGCTCTTCGTTGCAGGTATATTATGTATGTCCATACCTCTCTCCGCTTCCTCTTTCCCTCACAACTCATTCTCTACGCGTGCTTCTCGTATATCTCAAGGTTTGTCGTGGTCGGTGGATGAAAAGTCTCTCAAAGATGCCTTTTCTTCTTTCGGAGATGTGGCTGAAGGTACGCTAAATCTACTAAGATGCCCCATTCCTATTCGACGAATTTCCCCAACTACACGTAACTACTAATTCTTAACCCTCTCAATTTGGCTGATGGCTTCTTGTGGTTTAGTACGGATAGTGTACGATAAAGACAGTGGCAGGTCCAGAGGCTTTGGATTTGTTAGCTTTTCCAAAGAAGATGAGGCTGCTAGTGCAAAAGATGCCATGGATGGCACGGTAATTAAACACCAAAAGTTTGGATTCTTGATCAGTTTAGTAGAAAATGCTGGGCTTTATTAGAAGGATTTGTTGTTTGCAGGCGTTAATGGGTAGACCATTGAGAGTAAGCTTTGCTCTTGACAAAGTTCGAGGTGCTCCCGTTGTTGTCCCTCGCCTTCAACCATATAACAGGCCCCCTTAATTGCTTGCGTTTGGAGATTGGTGATTGGGGCACTCATGATACCTTTTATGTTGAGCAAGCCTAAATACTTGACTTTCACTAAGTTAAATAAAAGTAAAGCACAGTAAATCTGTTGTTTCAATGAAAATGTTTCCCTCATCACATTTGTACTTTTTAAGTGAGTGAGTGTATAAATATGTGAGTAGATAATTTGCATTCTAACATGGTTGAAATTTTCCTTTTAGATTTTAAGTTTGTTTCCCTTTGCTGGTTGCATATACGGTCAATTTGAAATTTGTGCGTGCTAGGAAGGAATTCTCCAGAATTTGTATTTGACTTCTTATTGACAATATATTTGGGTTTCGGAAAACTCAGAAAATAAAATTCTAAGCTATCAAAATGCTAAAAAGTGTGGAAATAATGGAATTCCAGGAACATTACAATGATAAGGAGTTTTAAATTCCTTTTACACCTTCTGTTGCCATCTGTTAGAATTGAGTAAATACCAACTGATCATATTTAATTCGAACTCCAATTGTTTAATGTGTTGTGACTTGCCCATTTGATATAAAGTAATAATGCCCTGCTCTTTTTATCATACATCAAATGACACAGTGATGTCTTGTGGAAGTTATGATGTTGATTATGGGATACAAAGTTTACAGATGTAATTTGAGCTCATTATACTTTAAAGCATGTGCGGTGATGTAACTTATGGTACCTATATTTTACCTTCAGTAACGTGATTCACTCTGTGTCCTCAAATGCCTACCTTCTTTTATATGAGGCTTTAGGTTGTGACCTTTTTGACTTCCATGTCGTAAATCTTCAAAAGAAGATTTGACTCATGAAGGTTGTCCTGGTGTTTTTTGTTCCTACACTTGATATGCTAAGTATTTGTGATCTGCTGATCTTATTGTTTGTATATATGATTAAGGAAAGTAATTTAGCACAAGCTGGTAGTTAAAAATTTTCGTTACCAACTTATAGTTCTGTCTCTCACTGACACATTTTGCAAGTCTGAAAAAGATAATGACATTTCATTGATGATAATGCTTTCCTGTATACACTAGGAGAGCGTTACTTTCCATGTTGAGAAAGTGGAGGTGGCTTTGTTTTTTTGTTGCACAAATAGAGGTTATTTAGTTACATGGCAATTTCTTAGTTGTACATAAGCAGTTTTTATCTGCAAGTGACCCAGACAACTTAATGCAATTAATCTAATTTGGCATTTGCGTGGGTTTGAATCCTTTGATCACAAACCTATACCTTGTTGTTACAGTTTCATACGAGTCTAAGGAGGGAAAACATTGCCATAATGATAATTAGGGGTGTAGATTGTTCTTGTTGCTCGATTTTACAATAATTGATGTGGGTTTTAGTTGAAGATTTTGAGTCAGAGCAAAGTCAACTGGTTGCACATTTAACTGGCAAGGTCATTTATGACATTAGTGTAGGAAGTTCTGAGAAGAAGCATCTTTAACACTGGGCCTTTGTAGGTCTGAGTTAGGTTTGAATTTATGATCTCAGTGGAAGGGGGAAGAGAAAGTGTCAGTTGTACTAACAATCAACCATCACCTTTTCTATAACCTGTGGATGTTTTCTGGTTGTTACTTTTTTTGATTTTGCATGCCTTATGTGCAGGTCATGTGATAATCGTAATAGATTATCAGCTATTGGTAAAATGTAGGTTTGTTTTGAGTTCTATTGATTACAGTTTCTCTGTTGGTAGAGCAACTTGTTACACCATGGATATTTTAAATAGTCTTCAAGTCAGAACTATCTAAGGCTGTTCAGATAGAAGACTATATAGTATTTTCTGGAATCGCATCAGGCCACTCTTTGTCTATCCTTCTTTTGCCTACTTGGCCATCACTGTTTCTTAGGCAGTGGTTAATATGTGTACTGAATAGGTGGAACCGGCACCCTTTAAAGCTGCTATTGTGATCACTGTTTGGCATTAATGTTCGAAAACTGATTTTTTTCCCGGTAAATTTGAACACCCACTCCCCTTGCTAACACATGTTAATGTATAGTTGTAGAACCATGGTTTGCTAATTGGCATACTAATCTCTTAACATTGGCCTAATTGGATCAGTGTGTACATATTAGGTGTATCATTCTGATACATATTTCTTTAATTATTCCTCTAACTTAATCAAAATTCTGGATATTATCTTATGTGTATGTTAAATAAAAGAAGATCCATTGGTTTCTCTTTATGCCAATTCTTGATAAGCTTAACTGATTGGGTCATACCTGCTCTATCAGTTTCCTTGTCTTCTATTCGCTGTTTTATAATCTCCAGTAGGAGTGGATGCTTGACATTCTAATATGCAAACTCTAGTGAGCGGTAGAGGAAATTTGTTATGAGCTCGTGTTTATATCTGTCACTAGTTTGTCTCTTGGGATTGTTAAGTCCCTTCTAAACTCGTCAAAGGAAATAAGACTGGACCTTATTCCATTGATTATGTAATGTTGACACTGCATGTGAATTTCTGTTACAAACTCTCTCGCAATGCAGTTTGACATTGGGAACAGGCTGATTAAGAAGTCTTTATTAAAAAGTACCATTTTTTTCATCCATCAAATATTGAAATCAGTGCTTAATTTACACACTCCTTTTAGGCTTCATATTGTATGTTTTCCCATTGATGAGTTCATCTCTAGTTCTCAGCCAGAAATGGTGCTGCATTTCTACGAGCAGGAAGTTACTTATAACAAGTGGTTTTTTGATAAGGATGCTTTTGTGGGTAGAACTTATCAAAGGAGAGGGAAGAAGTTGGGTAACGGCTGATAAGCTGGAGAAGGTTGGAGAATTTAGTTAGACAGAGAAATAATAGAAGATTAGATTAGGATAGTTAGCTTTTGAAAGATCCATTCTAGTTTTTGTTTCTTAATAGAGTTCTACTGTAATAAGAGTCTTAGTTAGATGGATTGTTATTTTCCTTTTCTGCCTATATAACAACAGAATTATCAATGAATAAAGGTATCGAAATCATTAAAAAAAACATTAGTTACTTTAGCCGTAATTTATTCAGTTAGCTCTGTCAAGAGCCAACTAACCTTTATTCAACATCGGTTCTTCCTCCAAAGGGAAAAACGCCAATAAGGGAAGGAAGGTGGATTTCTCTCTTAATCGTCCAGTGATGAGATCATACAGTAGGGCCCTTACCAACTTGTTATCAGAACCGGTTGCCATGGATGATGCCAATAATTCCACTCCAGAGCTGACAACCATATATCAATATGTAGACCAAAGTTTTATGGAGATGCAGGAAAAGTCCAATGGCCTAGTTCGAATGATGGAGGGGTTCGGCCAGGAGAGGAGCAGGGAAGGACCAAGAGGAGTTGAGCGCAACAGTAGGGCAGCGCCATCTAGGGGAGAAGAAAGATATGAAGAGAGTTTAGGATCTCACACAGTGTCACGTTATTCCAAGATGGAATCTCCTACATACGACGGGTCTGAAGACCTGTTGGGGTGGCTCCATAGATGCGAGCAATTCTTTTTGGCCTAAAGGATTTCAGCAGATGAGAAGGTTGGATTGGCAACTTTCCACCTAATTGGGTAGGCGCAATTTTGGTATTTTCAATTCGAGCAAGAAGAGCCAGTATTATATTGGGACATGTTTAAGAAACATTGTAACTTGAGGTTTGGACCCCATTTGAGCAACAATCCAGTTGAGGAGCTAGCAAATCTGAAACAAATAGGGAGTGTGAAAGGAGTATCAAAATCAATTTCAGATTTTGTTAGCAAGGACAGTGGGCCTTCCTAAAGATCTTCAGGTTAATTTATTTACAGCTGGACTTATTGATGGACTAAGACTTGATGTTGAAATGCAGAATTAGGGGGCTGCCATAAACTTGGCAAGAGCATATGAGGGCAAGATGCAATTTACACAAGGCATGGGAAGCAAGAAAACCACCACCTCATGGAACTTTTGGAAGCAGCAGAGCTCCTTTGCTATATCGTCAGCCTCTCAAGGCAGCAAGGGCAGTTCAAACAACAAAATATCATTTGTAAGTTCCAACAGCATGACAACACCTCCTATAAGGAGGCTTCCCGAGCCGAGATGGCAGAAAAAAAGGAAAAAGGCCTATGTTATAATTGTGATGAGCTGTACACAGCAAGACATAGATGCAAAAGGCTATGTTGGATAGAAGTAGTACAGGAAGAAGAGGAAACAACGGAGGAAGAAGAGGCTGATGCGCCAAAAATTTCACTCCATGCCATGTCAAGAACAAACAGCACTCAAACATTGCAAGTTAAGGTTGAAATTGATGAGTAACTCCAATTGGTACTTGCATATTTGGGGAGTACCCATAATTTCATAGGAGAAAATGCAGTTCAGCAACTCGGGCTGGCTGTGAAAGGACGACAAGGGTTGAACGTGGCAGTAGCCAACGGAGCAAAAATACCAAGCCAAGGGATGTGCAAAGGGGTATCCCTTAAGGTTAATAATGAATTATTTTGTGCTGATCTTTATGTTATACCTTTTGTTGGATTTGATGTAGTTTTGGGAATTAAGTGGCTGCAAACACTTGGCTCTATCGTATGGGATTTTTTTGCACTTCCTATGAGTTTTAACATGGGAGGGAGAAGCTTTCAATGGCAAGGGAAGCTACAACACACTAAGTCGGGATTGCACATGCTGCAAGGGCAGCGACTAGAACAAGTCGAATTGCCCCAACTTCTAGAGGAAAATTTTGCCTTGTTTCAAGACCCAACCAGCTTCCCTCCTATTCGAACTTGTGACCATCGAATCACTCTCATTCCGGGGGCAGAACCAGTAGTTGTGAGATCATATAGGCACCCTTTTTTGCAAAAGGAAGAGATTGAAAGACAATGTGATGAGATGTTGAAACAAGATATCATTCGGCCCAATAAATCCCCATTCTCTTTACCCATACTGCTAGTCCGAAAGAAGGAAGGAACATGGAGATTTTGTGTTAACTATTGTGCGTTGAATGATCAAAGGGTGAAAGACAAATTTCCCATTCCAGTGGTAGACGAGTTACTGGATGAACTACATGGAGCGAACTTTTTCACTAAGATGAACTTGAGGTTAGGATGGATAAAGAAGATGTGGAGCTGACTGCATTCAGAACTCATCATGGTCACTTTGAATTCTTGGTTATGCTCTTCGGTTTGACTAATGCTCCATCAACCTTTCAAGCTCTAATGAATGAGGTATTTCATTCTTATCTAAGGCAGTTTGTTTTGGTTTTCTTTTTTCGACATTTTAATCTATAGTCAAACATGGGAAGAACATATGCAGCATATTCGAGTAGTTTTTGATTCACTGTTTCCTCACCACTTATTTTTGACGAGATCAAATTGTTCATTTGGGGAAAAACAGGTGGCATATTTGGGACATGTAATTCATGGTGCAGGTGTGTCTGCTGATGCTAGCAAGATCCAGGCAGTGGTGGATTGGCTTATACCACACTCAGTTAAAGCTATAAGGAGATTCTTAGGCTTAGCGGGATACTACAAGAAATTTATTCGAGAGTATGGGCTAATGGCAACTCCCTCACAGGCTTGTTGAAGAAGAATTCCTTCCATTGGAATGAGGAACTCGAGAAAACCTTCAATAATTTGAAAAAGGCTCTAGCAACTGCTCCAGTATTATAACTACCCAACTTTGAAGAGATATTTGTGGTGGAGTGTGATGCTTCTGGACGCGGAATTGGAGCAGTACTTTAGCATAACAGCCATCCTATCTCCTTCTTTAGTCGCAAATTAGCCCCCCACCACTTCAAACTTGCTGCATATGAAAGAGAGCTAATTGGCCTTGCTAAGGCCATCTCACACTGGAGACGTTACTTATGGGGGAGGGCATTTCTAATTAAGACTGCAGTGGGGAGGGCATTTCTAATTAAGACTGATCACTGCAGTCTTAAATTTCTCTTAGAACAGAGGTTAACAACTTCTCAACAACATTGGATGGGTAAATTATTGGGTTACGATTTCAAGGTGGAATACAAAGTAGGAAAACTTAATGCTGTCGTTGATGCATTATCTCGAAGAAATGAGGAAGAGGGACAATTGAATGCCTTATCCCAGCCAAAAATTGCATTATTTGATGCAATTAAAGAGAAGTTGCACTGTGGCAGAACTGTAATACCTATATCAGTAGATTGTTGCAGGCCACGCAGAGGCCGAATGGAGAGTGGAAGATGGCTTGATATTCTACACTGATCAGGTGCATTTACTGCCTCATTCACTACTAATTTAGATGATCCTTAACCATTTTCACAATATGGCACACGAGGGGATTCAAAAGACATTAGAAAGAGTGAGGGGAGATTTTTTTTTTGGAAAGGGATGAAAGGTGTCGTGAACAAATTTTTGTAGAAATGTTTAGTTTGTCAACAAAATAAATGGGGGAACCTTCACCCAGGAGGTCTACTTCAGCCCCTACAGATCCCTAAGAGTGTCTGGGCAGATATTTCCATGGATTTCATAGATGGGCTTCCAAAAGTGGGAGGTAAATCTGTCTTACTAGCGATCGTGGATAGATTCTCTAAATATGCTCATTTTGTGCCTCTCGCTCATCCTTATTCTACTCTTAGTGTGGCTCATGTATTCTTTGAATGTATTTTCCTCCTACATGGTCTTCTTGAATCTATTGTATTAGATAGGGATCCAATTTTTACTAGTTTATTTTGGAAGGAACTTTTTGGTCTGTGTGGTACCGAGTTGGCCTTATCTTTTGCTTATTACCCTTAAATTGACAGGCAAACTAAGGTGGTAAACAAAAAAATTGAAATGTATTTGAGGTGTTTTATAAGGGATAGACCGAAATCTTGGGTGGACCAGTTACCGTGAGCAGAGCATTGTTATAATACTTACTATTAACAATACTTCCTACCATTCTTCACTTCATATAACTCCATTTAAAGTGGTTTACGGTAGGGAACTACCCTGTTTGTTATCTTATGTGGAAGGAAGCACTAGAGTCGAGGCAATCGACCAAGCATTGAAGGAGCGAGATTACTTTTGGACTGAAGTCAGGTTGCATTTAGTGCAAGCATAACAACAAATGAAGCATTATCATGATACTAAGCATCAAGAATTGTCGTTTGAGTCGGGGACTTGGGTGTGGCTTAAGCTCCAACCCTACCGCCAATAGAGCGCTGCAAAACGCAAGTATAATAAGCTTGCTCCTAAATTTTGTGGACCCTTCAAGATCTTGGCGAAAATAAGTGCAGCCGCCTATCGATTGGAATTGCCTTCGGAAAGTCGTATTCATGATGTCTTCCATGTCTCTTTGTTGAAGGAGTTCAAAGGTAATCCCGCCACCTCCATTCCCTCCTTACCACCAGTGCGGGATGGCAAAATTGTGCCTCATCCACAACAGTTGGTGAAGTCACGGTGGAACAGGGGACGTCAGGAGTTACTAATCCAATGGGCAGGTTCTTCAACTGAAGATGCTACTTGGGAGGAGTTAGAGGCTTTTAGACAAGCTTATCCTAAATTTGAACTAGAGGGCAAGCTCAATGTCTAGGAGGGGGGTAATGATAAGGATGCTTTTGTGGGTAGAACTTATCAAAGGAGAGGGAAGAAGTTGGGTAATGGCTGATAAGCTAAAGAAGGCTGGAGAATTTAGTTAGACAGCATAAATAATAGAAGATTAGATTAGGATAGTATTTGGATAAGGATAGTTAGCTTTTGAAAGATCCTTTTTGGTTTTTGTTTCTTAATAGAGTTCTACTATAATAGGGGTCCTAGTTAGACGGATTGTTATTTTCCTTTTCTGCCTATATAATAACAAAATTATCAACGAATAAAGGTATTGAAATCATTAAAAAAGAACATTAGTTACTTTAGCTGTAATTTATTCAGCTAGCTCTGTGAAGAGCTAACTAACCTTCATTCAACATCGATTCTTCCTCCAAAGGGAAGAACACCAATAAGGGAAGGAAGGTGGATTTCCCTCTTAATCGTCCAGTGACGAGATCATACAGTAGGGCCGTTGCCATTTTTTGGTTCATATTCTTCTAATTGTCTTAATTCATGTCTTTAACTCACTCATTATGGGGTACTTAAATAAGAGTGTGGCCATCTGACTAAGTTTGATGCAATGACAATACTCCTGTGGATGAGTAGGAGACTTGGTAAACGATTCAACATTTCCAGGAGGATATAGTGAAATGTTTAAACATTTTTAGACGAGCTTGTGCTATTTGTTGATATTACTCCATTCTGCGTGATTGAAATGCTTCAAGAACTAAGTGAATATTCCTTGAACGTCATGCAAATCCTCAACTAGTTCTAAAGTCCATTGCTAGTTTGCCTAACACTTTTATTGTACTAATTTTTAACGTGGCTACAAGTACAAGAATCTGTATGCTAAGGCTTCTTAAGTAACTAATATGCTTCCACAGAAGAAGAAGGTCTTGTGGTTTTCAACTCTTGCCATGTTCTCAGAGGTCGATGAAATTACGAGGGTGTGTTTAGACATGAAGTGACCCCAGAATGACGGCAGCAGAAAACAGGATGAGTAAGCTGCATGAGACAGCGGCGGCTGAGCTGGGCTGCCCTGTTGGTTCTGCTACGCCATAGACAGTTGGTCCATAAGGTGAGGATAGCGACGGAGTGGTTGTTGTTGGAGTCATCGTAGTTGGGGGTGGTGGGGATGTTGTGATGGTTGGCGATGTGATAGCTGGTGGACTTAAGCTGCATGTCAAGATGAGTTGTCCATTACCATCTCCATATTACAATTAGTGCTAAATTATGGGGGTTCTGAAGTCTGAACTTATACCTGGTTGTTGGTTTAGGCGAAGCGTAGTGACAGTTTCCATTACCTGAAACGATGGCATGTAGAAATCAGGAAATATCATAAGTACAGATGAACAAAATGTAGGAAAATTATTAATGGGGTCCGAGTTAATTGCTTTCTTGGGAAATTTGTTTCATGCAAATATTAGTTAAGAAGAACATCGACCACAAACATTGATTGTCTCATTTGCTTAAGGGCATCACGTACTTGGGTCAGTGCTGGTAAGTTGTGCGGCTCCACCAAAAACGCAGCTGGTTGGAGCTGGATTCTTCTGGTAGTAGTCGTTGAAGGCATAAGAGGCATGGTCCCGGACAGTGTTTGGATTATAGCAACTTGCACCTGACTGAAGAGCTGAACAATCTGCTCCGCCATAACCACAAGCGTAGTCAAGAGCTACCTGTAAGGCTGTTTCTGAAGCAGCTGGACTTGCAATGCACCAAGATCCTCCTGATGTTGTCGGAGTTGTAGTTGCTGGGGGGGTTGTAGTTGCTGGGGGAGTTATTCCAGACGGGGGTGGCGGGGATTCTGTCACAACAGGCGTCGTGCCGGGATTTGTTGGATTTATTCCAGATGGGGTTGGTGGGGGTTCTGTCACAACAGGCGGCGTGCCAGGATTTGTTGGATTGACAACTGGAACTGTTCCTGGAGTTGTGTCGAGTTGGGTTTCATAATATGAACTTGAGTGAAGAATCTTGTTTTCTTGATTCTGAATTGCTTCTAAAGGAGGTATTTCTGAAAAACATGTGCCTGAAGATATCAAAAAGCAAAGATGAGTTCTTTTCTTTGTCGCTTCATTCTGTGCTGACAAGGAGAGAAAGTATGGAAAGCTCAAGTACTCCTACCTGCCTGCCACCTAATTTTAAGCCAGGTAGTTTCTTTGAAATCAGAGATTAGAGCTAATTATGGAAGAAAATGAACAAGAGAAGGATTGTAGTTCCTGACAAACATCATGATCTTGAGTCTGCATATTGCTTACGTCTTTGGTTATACTACTGCAGTGATTTAAACCCACTAATCTAATTCAGAATTTGTTTTCATGCTTGTGGAGAAAATCGAGAAAAAGAGTTTTTGGAAAAGGGTACACAACTGTAACAGGACTTGAGAAAAGAATGGAAGCATAACGTGATAGTTAAAAGTGCAAAAGAACCATGAAAATGACATTTCATTTTATAATAACCGATATACAATAAGTGGTATTGAATAAAGCTCCCTTTGACGCACGGCAAATCCAAGTTTTCATAATCTTCCTCTTTTTCATTGTTCGAACCGTTAAAATGATTCATTCACAAGAAGGAAGGTAACATTACATTGATACTGCCCTGTTGCAGATGAGAAACACAGACAAAAAGGAAAGGAGAGAAAGAAGAAGCTTAGTATGCTCCAATTCAGGGTTGGAAGCAGATAGCAGAAACTCGCATAAAATAAACTCAGTTGCAATGTCGTTCACCTGAACTAAGGAAAAGATAAGACAGGAAGATGAAGAAATACTGAAAAGCTGCGAAACCCATGTCTCCAAGCTGCTTCTATCTATAATGTGAGCTTCAATTATCTTGGTTGTGAAGAACAATAATGGAGAAGCTAAGAGAGGCACCAATGGTGTTATTGCAAGGAAGAGTTTAAATATCATCCTGTATAAATAAATCTTGAAGAATCAAAGCTTCCTTGGATCTAGAGAGAGGGAAAGATGAGAAGGGGTGGAAGCGAATATCAGAAAACTTGAGAAAGGATGAATTAGATTGTTAAATTTTGCAAGCAAGAGAAGGTGCAAAAAGGTGGAAAAAGTGTGTCAAGAGAGAAAAGCTAAAAGAGTGGTCTGTTGGGAATACAAATCTAGATGTTGGTGATGCAATCCTATGCTATCCTGCTAGTTCTAACTTGTAAGTGATGGTTAGTATGTGGCATTTTCTTTATCTACTTTGTGGTTCTCTTTGCACTGTTTTATGGTACTGAATCAAAAGTTAAAGGTTCTTATAGCTGAGGTTAGAATAATCATCAGGCTCGATAGGAAACTTAACTCAGCACCCCAAATGTTTTTGCTAGTCCAGTGAATGAGATGGTGATTCAGATGCAAAGCAACCTGTCTACATGGAAAATTAATGTTCTAAAATTCGGATTTGAAGTTAAATCGGTACAACAGAGGTTTTAAGTTTAAAAAGTTCAACTTATAAAATCTGCTAAAGATTGAATAAGATTAAAGAATTTAAAATATAATTAAAAAAATTTGATCTTATATATTAAAGAATTTGAAATTTAATTAAAAAAGAGAATATTAAATGAAAATTTATTTATTTACTTTAATTTATAAGAATTTACTAACCGACAAAAATTAACCAATTAATTAATAAATTGATATATTTTTAACAACAAGAGTTATTAAAGTAATTTAAATAAAAAAAGTTACAAAAAAATTAAACGATTCAAAATTTTAACAGTTAAATTGACTAAATCAGTTAAATTTTTTAATGACTGAAAAAAAATGTGATTCCTTGTATTAGAATATTTAAAAGTTTTTGAACGTTGCCCTATTTAGCATAAGCTTCTATTCAGGATTTGTTAAAGAGGGTAAGACTCGGAATCTTTTAACTTTTCATAAAGGAGAGGCTTGCAGACAACATAAGACCTACAGCCCTTCCATATAACATTTGTCATGGATGTCCAATACTATCACTTCTCAAAGCTTTGTTTTGCCTAATAGTAGGGCTAACAAAAGGTGTCAGATAACTTGTTAGATAAAATACCTAAATCTTGATCCAGCATACCTTGGAGCAAATATTCCTTTTATTTCCTCCATTTTGCCTTTCCAATGGGAGAGGCAGGTGTGATTTGTATCCATGCATAGTCCTTGGCCAAGTCATTTTCACATTACTGTTAAAAAAATAATTATTGTCAACTGTTGTCCAAAAAAGTCGTAAAGTGACATGGCATAATTGATGGGATCAAATCCTGCCATTTGAGGAAATGGAAAGTTGTACATCCAAGGATATTGCTGCAAACAAAGGAAGAAATACCATTTGTTACTGCAAAATGTGCTGTCAGCGGTAGATTTCACTCGGCTGCTCCAATATGGAGGAGAAAATTTTGGTCACTTTGAACATGTCCTTAAGACATTTCCAGGTTCTAATGAATGATACCAGCTATAATCCATGGTTTCCTATCTACAATATCCCCTTTACATGCGTCATAATTTGCAACAAAGAACCTTGTTATATAGCACACACAGGCAGATACGTGTTCTTAGAATCTGGTTTTCACTTGTTAGATGTTTTGGTCATCTAACGCCATACCAGCTCCCAAAGCACAAATCAACCACTGTTGATTATATGAACTTTCCTTTTTCCATATAAAACCCAAAGGATGTGGTAAGATTACCCTCGCTGATGCAACTTGCAGTCCGCCAGATGATGCATGACATCGCTCCAAGCTGCATTTGTAAGGTTTTTTTAGCTCACAATTGGCAAATTCACTGAACTGCCAATGGGAGAAAAGAATATAGCACAAGACAGCGATTTCAAAGGGAAGAGCATTACCAGGAATATTTCGATAATCAGGCTCTATTCCATTGCCATTTATGTCCATGTGATTTGGTGTAACGTACTTACCTACAGTGACAACCACTCCAGAGCCATCATGAAGTTCAAAAACTGACTGGATCAACCCCTGCAAAAGGGATTTGTCATGAAACCAGAACTACTAAAAGGACCAGTAAAGTAACATGCGGACCAATGGAATGAAAAACTAGTTCAGCTCAGAAAATACAAAGGACAATATTAGAAAAACTTATTAAACCGAACACCACATTATAATTACATTGAGCAAAATTTGTGGCATCAACATCTTCTATGAGCTATATTATCGCATATTTAAATATTTAATAATGCTACCTTGCCAAACGTTCTTTCCCCAACAAGCACAGCTCTACAGTTATCATGAAGTGCAGAGGCAACCTGAAATCAGAGCCTTAATTACACTACCATTCACCATTGAAACCAAACCAGAAACTGGGTATCAATTCAAATTACTTACGATTTCACTTGCACTGGCAGTTTTGTTGTTCACCAAGACCTGCATTTGAAATTAGTCAACTGGACATAATATGCTTATAAGATACAGTTAGACATATAAACTTCATCCATCAAGGTGGGACTCAGCCCTTCAGAGGAGATCAATAAAACGTGCTAATAGGAAAATTTCCATGATTCAACTACACGAACCAAGTTCAGAGAGTCCACTGTTTAGCTTAACTTGATTGATGAGCAATTCATTGGCAAGCTCAGTGCTTAATTTTATGCTTCAATTCTACGTTAGTCATAAGGAAGGTAATGACTCGTGGCACTAAGCGATATAACCAATATCTATGTCTTTGTTGTTTGCAAATCATCTCATATGCAGCGCCCACAGAATGCAGGGCCAATCAATTTTACAGGAAATAGACCCCAATATGTCACTGACAGAATATGATTGAAAATTCCAGTATCACGGATAAAGGAGTACATACAATGACAGGCTTTGTAACAAGAGGTGCAGTATCTGCAATGATGACATTCTGATACTGAGGGTCCCTTCCAACAGTGTAAATTATCTGTTCAAGGACAATTAAAGCTGCAAAAATGTCAATTCCAGCATGTTCAAATTGAATAAGAAAATTCCTTAACAAGAGGTTCAATCTTAAAATAGTCAATAAAGAGCATTGACAGTTTGTTTGGTGCAAAGCAATAACATTATAACAAAGGAAGTACAACGCAGTAGGTGAATAATCAATCATCAATGGTGCCACACATAGTGCCACTGGCTAAGAGATAATGTATATAACTAGCATAACCATCTGTTCTTTAATTATGAGAATCCTGCATAATGAGTATTACTAGGATCCTATATGCCTTGAAATATCTCAGCCAAAAAAAGAACTGAAAATATACACCTTTACCACATGCACTAAGCATTCTTATAATCTATCACATTTGATGACAAAAATAGTTTCAGAGGAAAAAGAAAAAAATGTTTTCAGAGTTCAATCTCAAAAGCCAGCATACCGTTTCCCCTTTATCCAGAAACAGCTTGGCTATTTCAATTCCAGCCTGAAATAAGCATAGGAACAGTTAAGCTAGCTAGGAAGCAAGAATAAGACTTCACCTGAAACTATGTAACTATCCCTTCAAAAGCAACGAGTTTCTATAATACGGTTTATGATAACTACATTAAGAAATAAATGTTAAAACGTGGATTTTACACATGATGCGGGAATTCAGGCATCTATTGATATCTAGGAGCAATTGCCAAAAATTTATCCTGCTATACGTTAATTACAAAATGGAGAAACGTTGACAAAAGTTTATACACTGGAGAAATTTCAACCACAATTTGCAGTTAAAATTATTTAACCTAATCCCCCCAACAAACCAGAGTTTATTTCTCTTGTTCCTTTTTTTTTATATAGTTTCATGAGTTCTATACGCTATACAGCGACTCTTTTGTTAACTATTGTCAACTTTGTGGCACTGAAACCTGAGTTAAGCATGCATAGGCATTTTCATATTTCTGATGAGTAACTGCACCTATTACTGTTGTTTTAATTCTTATGGCTGTCCAATATTAAATTTAGATATATTTGTCTAAAAATATACCTGAACTAGTCCACCAAGGTTATCTCGAAGGTCCAGAATGAAATATGATGCCCCCATATCTTGAAGTCTCTTCATTGCTGCGATAGTATTTTTGCCATTGATATATTAGGCCAAGAAATACACAACTTAAGCATAAAGACGTGATATGAGAGCATAAATGATATTTTGAGCTCAACTAAACCCAAGCTACTAAAAGAAACAATGGAAATGACTAACGGTAACTTTTCATTTACACATCAATTGGGTATGCTTTAACAATCCAGCCATTATCAGATGCATAAAAGGCAAATCATTTTAGAGAAAAGTTCAGCCAATACTAATACCTATATCATCCAAATTTTAGTTAATTGTTTTTCAGCTTTACAATGAAAAAGTCACGTGAGAAGGAAAGGTACTACCGTCATACGGTCTTATGTTGTAAAAATTGATTTCAGATTCATAAATGAAAAAGGAATCATGGTATACTGTCAAGCCAAATGTGCACTAAAACTGATTAGTTTCACCATCCTATGGATGTTTCTAATTACTCTGTCCTCCATCATGAATCTCAAACAGCGGCAGGAAAAAGGCAGAAAGGCAATACTTCCTTTGCTTAGATTCTACCTAATGCTCGGATAGAAGAGATCATACACCAGGGACAAAAAGAAAAAGAAAAAGAAACAGAAATCTAATGCTTGGAAAGACAAATAATAAAAAGGAACCCTGATTGAGGGAACAAACTAAAACCACCTAGATTGGAAAACATTTACCAATGACCAAATCTTTTCTTGCCAGTGCATTGAATTCCTTTAGGCGTATATAACCAACAGAAGTGATGCCATTCTCAATTTGTTCCAAACGGTAAAAAACTGGTGTTCGAGCAACTAGTTGTCTCTGAACTTCTAACGATTGAATCGGTCCACAATTGCCATGCTTTACCTAGTATTGGCAACATGTTTTCCAAAATGTTAATCAGGAGATAATACACAAGAAACGCATCATAGAATCTTTCTCTTCCACAGAGCTGAAAACCTTAATAGTCACAAATGTCTCATGTGGCCCTTGCAGCAAAGATGACACTTCAAACGCTGATTTACCTCTGACATCTTCTCCATTGACTGCTAAGACCTCATCCCCCTATTAAACAAAACTATTGTACGTGAAACTCCACATATGCTACTACTCAAATGAAATGTGATATTGACATCAACGCTAGATACATTTAAAGCAGTAGAAACAGGATTTTGTTTGAACTACGGAGCAGTAAATGCTTAAGCACATAGTTAAGCAACTTATAAGCATTATAAAAACTTAACTGCACGAATTGATAGTAATCAAAGAATTACAGGTAGTTAGATGAATAAAAGCACACATTGTAATCAAGCATCCAAAGTTTCGGCTTAGTAACTACCTGCCTCACGCCAGCAGAATGGGCCGGACCGTCTAACAAGAGTCCTAATACTTTCAGCTTTGCGCCTCCATTTTCATCTGGAACTTCCTTAAGGTTTATCCCAACGCCACTCATGTCATACCTAGCCATCTTCGAGAACTTCGACCAGCAATGGGAGTGAGACATGCCATGAATCAAGAAGACTGAAAAATACATAAGGCCATTTTTTGCATATACAGGCCACAAGAATCAAGCACACAAGATAGAACATTTCTATAGTTTTTTTCATGAAAAAAAATTCTTAAAGTAGACAAATAGACACTATCCAATCAAAAATGAAAAGAAATTTTATCCAATCAAAAATGAAAAGAAATTATGTGTTGAGTCTGGACTGCGTGACTAGTTAATGTCATCTACCAGAAGTTTGATTTATTTTCATTTTACAAGCAAAAAGTAGAAGTCAAAAAATCGGTTAACCAAAGAAAATGTTTGAGAAACAAATTACGTCGGAAGGAGAAAGAAAGCGCGTGTAAGGATCGCCCAAGCTAGACAACATCCTTCTGATAATATCATGAGCCTTTGATCTACTCTGTATCAAACTGCTCAACACATCTTCTCTTTTACGCTGCCAAACCTCCGGCGACCAGCGCCGGCGGCGTCCGGAATCAAGAAAGCTGTCGTTAACTATCTGCCAAGCTTCTTCCACGATTCCTTCGTTAGTCACAACCTGAGAATCGCTCTCTGCTTTAACTTCTTCTTCTTGCTCTTGGAGGCAAAACTCGGCGGAAGAAGGTGGAGGCTCTTGTGGCTGTACGGAGGAAGACTGTAGAGAGAGGGAAGGTGGAGAAGAGAATAGAAGGTTGACGGAGAGAGCTCCGGTTATGGTTTTTAGTAATGCTTTCTGAACCCAGCTTGAGGTAGCCGTGATAGCGGTGGAACGGTCACCGTTAGTAAAAAAAACTGGTCGTGGCAGTGCCGTTGGTGGCGAGAGTGGGAGAGGAGCTATGGTCCTCATCTTCTAGTTAGTCTGTTAGTTTGCGGCCTTTTATCCATTCACGCAGGAAAAAAAAAAAAGGATTGTTTCAATGTAATTATAATATAAATATTATGAATGTTGAATCTCATTAATAAATTTTTTTATCCGACTCAATTGAGATTGCGGGTTCGAACCGTCCTCATATATGCAACCGTTTAAAATTTAGATTCAAAGTTTTGCCTCTCGCAAGGGACCTATCTAGCTCAAGTGGGGATTAATCTGAGAATAGATAGCTTAAATGTGCCTTTCCATAATTAGAACCCTCCTAGAACACCTCTTGTGAAACCAAAAAAAAATCCTTTATTTATTTTATTCTAAATAAGTACATAGGATGTTAATGAGTCGGACCAGACAGACCGGGTCATTCGATGACTTACAGGTTGGCCTGTGGCTGGATGGTCGAGCCGATTAGCCCATTCTTTTTTTTATAAAAAACATTTATAAAATAACATCTTTTTTTAAAATTCCGGTCGGACCATAAGCTAAAATTGCCAAGCCTATAAGTACACTAATTTTAACATGTATTTTGTATTTATAAAATGAACAATTATGGATTTATTTTAACCATGAATTGCTAAATTTATTTTAGGAATTATTCTTGAATTGTATTGTTAAATTTTTGTGTTCCTAATTTAATAGAAACATATTTTGTGGTGGTTATTATTTCAAGCTTTGATCTAAATGGAGAGATTATGTTGAAATATTTGTGTTATTAGAGATGATACCATAATAGACCCGTAAATATTATATCAATAGACAATTGAAGAAAGATCTTAATTGTTTGTTAATTACCTATATGATTGCTTCAAACCTAACTAGATAGTTGGGAAGAATTTTAAGAGATTGGGAGGTCACAATTTAATTTTTATACATTTTAATTAGGATTACTTAGATAGTTAGATTAGATATCATAAGTAAGTATTCATAATTATTGAATATTTAGGGTCAAGTATTATCAAATCAAGAAGGTGAGGCAAAAACAAAACAATGATAGAAGTAATTTCTTAGTTTCTATTTTTATTTTTAGTTTTCAAATTTAGTTAAAAACTTGTTTGTTTGAGTTTATGGTTTCTGTTTTTAGTTTTGGTTTCTTCCAGTTTTCAAAATTTACAAAAACGACTAAAAGTGGTTTTTGTTTTTATTTTTTTATAATCTCATTTAGTATCAACTAAATATATATTATTTAATTATTTGATATATTAATTATTAATGAGAATTATGAATAATTGAATTAATTAAATAAATATTAATAAGTATAATTAAATTTAAGATAACTTCAAAATATAAAATTAAAAAAAATTCATTAAGTAATTAAATTACAATTAAAATTATTTATTTAAAAAATAAAATAATTTTATTGATAATGTAATAATAAATATTATATAAAAGATTAAAAACAAATTTAATTAATTAAAAATAATTTATATTTAAGTTGTATCTAATATATAATTATCATCAATAATAAAAATATAACTACTTTAATATTAACAACCAAACAGTTTTTGTTTTTATTTAAAAGAAAATAGAAACTAAAAACTAAAAAACTAAAAACTACTACACAAAAACATAAGTGGAACTAAATGGCCCCAGGTTGTTATCATTGATTAATCACAAGTTCACTTTTACTTTGTTAATTGTTTAATTGTCAAATTTCTCTAGTTTAGTTTATTTTCTAGCTCCATTTATTATATTATTTACCTTAAATCAAGTATTACAAAATTTGTTAGATATCTAATAACAATCATTACGAGAACGATATTATTTATACTATAAAGATACGACCCATATATTTACATTACAGATAGATTTTTAAAAATTAAACAAACACATTGTTTTTTTGGATTCGAACTTGTGACGTAGGGCAACCCAAGCCGGAGAGGTGAAACCAAACTCCTTATACTACCATTTTGTATGGGATATTGATCCATCTATATGTAAACTCGACTGTAAACAGTGAATTATTTAGCCAAGATCGAGCAAAACCATACCTTGCCAATTTTAAGAAGCCCATCACAACCCATAAATTGGCTTGTGTAATCCACAAACTTTTTCCTTGTTACTTGCTATGAATCCAAGAGGAATCTTCATATATACTTCCTCCTTTAAGTTGCCATGCAGGAATGTGTTGTTAACTTCTATTTGATGTAACTCCTATCCTCAAACTGCTGCGACGAATAGAAAAATACAAACGATCACGAGCTTGGCAAACGACACAAATGTCTCATGAAAGTCTAGACCTTCAATCTACGTGAAACTCGTCACCACCGGTTGTGCTCGTATCTCTCAATTGTCCTATCTAACTTGTACAGGATCTTGAATACTCACTCACAGTCAATCGACTTCTTTCTGAGTTAAAAAGTTTCTAAAGACCATGTTTTATTCACTTTAACGTAGTGTTTGGTTAGCGTCTTTATAGGTAGAGACGGATGATAGGGGCATAAAAGTTCTGTATCTCGTAGTGTTTGCTTGCTGTCCTCACCCACATTTGTTCCATCTTCAGAGGACAAGGACAAAAATTTTTTATTAATTCCAAGACTGTGGTACAAGATTTCTTGTCCTAAGGACAAAAACAAAACAGATTATTATTATAAGGAAATGGCATAAATGCCCCCCCCCACATAAGCAATTTTTTATTCTTAATTATATTATTAAACTCATCGTCATCATCATCATCATTATTATTTATTATAAATTTTTAACTTATTATTATTATTATCAATTATTATTATTATTATTATTATTATTATTATTATTATTATTATTATTATTATTATTATTATTATTATTATT
>JAOTAX010000002.1:36891786-36934084 GCA_025629825.1 Erythroxylum guanchezii
TAAATTCCTTATTATTATTAATTTTCTTCCTCTTCTTCTTCTATTATTATTATTATTATTATTATTATTATTATTATTATTATTATAAGAAATTAATTTCTTATTGTTATTGTTATTATTATTATTTGTTAACTTTTTTACTAATATAAATCATTCGTTTTAAAATAATCAATAAATTATAAATTTCCAATCATATTATACTATAGGATATTTTAGTCATTAATACCGTTTGTATGTCATTTTACGCTTTTCACAGCCTCTGCATAGCTCCTAGGCTCAACCTCTGAGATTATGGCCACCAAAAAGGCCTAGTGACCCTAAGAAAAATTATTAAACACCACATAATTTACTAAATGATAATGAGTACCTGAAGAGCTTTCATGTTATGGTGGATTCGAAGGGGGTAAAACCAAATACCAATCTTCATTTAATCGTTCTTTAAAAGATTTATGGACAACATATTATAGGCCCTGAATTTTGTTTGCCTTAAAGAATAATTTCAAATAAACCTCTCTATATGTTTTTGTATAGCTGCAGGGGTTCCTTATGCATGCTGACGTCCTAAGCAGCCACACGGGTTCGAATGAGGCTCAATTTTGGTTAAAAATGGCCTCGAGCCTCCCTTAATGACATAGTCCTCCAACTTAGCCAGTTGACGAGTTGTTTGTCGCCATCTACTCTCTGATTCTCAATCTCTAGCAATCTCTTTGCGATAGTCACTCATACTGCCCCTCAACTCTGGATTTTTGCTCTCAATTTTGTCTTTGCTCTTATCACTCATCATTGGCATATCAATTGGAATCTCCTGTTTTCCAAAACATGATTAGGGTTCAACCCTAGATTAAGCATTGCATATACAGGTATAACATTAGCATTCATACACGAATTGATATTTGTACACATTACAAGTAAATATATGCACTCATTTGACATGTCTCGGGGTATGAAAAATGTTATTTGACTATGATGTGGATTGTGAATTGTTATGTTTTGAATTTTGGTTTGATTGGATTCCAATTAGTAAATTGGAATTAATTGTTATTAATTGGGAGATCGATGAATTAATAAGTACAATTGGATTTTAAAAAAAGCCAAAGTGTACGATAAATTTATACATAAAAAAATTAGGATGAGTACGCCTATAATTAGGTGACATTTGGCATAGTTAATTAATTGACAAATAGACCAATTATTATGTGACATGTGGACTAATTATAATGAGATATATGGACTGATTAATTGGTGACATATGGCAATTTAATGTGTGGATTAACGGCAACATATGAAATAGGCAAGTGGAATACATGCCTTAAGACATATGTCTTTGAAAATTGGTGACACCTAGCATGTTTATGAAGCAAATTCTAGCAGCAATGTTTTTGTTGTTTCCATCACCTCTCTCCATCGAAATTGCTTCAAACTTTTCTTTATATTCTACTTTTTACTCTAGCTAAATTGGTACAAGAAATTCACACCTTAACCTCTCGCAAAACAACCTAGAAACCAATTGTTTGTTGTCTTGTGTTTTTACCGAAACTAGCTCATCTTCACCTTGAGTTTGTGATGAATTTTGCCTGCTTGGAGGACTAGTATAATCTGGAGTTTTGAGCTGAATTGTTAGCCTAATAAGTAGGTAGCAATATGATCTTTATGGCATGCTTAGTAGTATGTGAATCATGCTTGAATTGGAATGAAATGCATGTAATGTTGGTGGTAATATGTGCTGGAAATATGTTGATTAAACTTGGAAGTTTTCTATGCTTGCTCTTGGTGGATGAAAATCGTGGGATATAGATTGATTCATGGATGAATTAGGTCTGAATTCGAAGTATGATGAAGGTGGATTTATGCTACAGAAAGATGTTAATTAAGTGTGCTTGAATTGAGAAATAACTAGGACTATATGCATATTAATAGTTTATGGTTTGATTTTTGATGCATGAAAGACAATAAGTTGTGAGCTATCAATTGAATAATTTTGAACTAGAATTGGAGATGATATTGATGAGGAATTAGAGTATAATTCAGGTCTAATTGAGGCATGAATAAGGTGTAAGACGTGAGTTAATTGTAGTGGTGTCATTGAACAGGTTTTACTAAACAGACATCGGTAATTTGCCCATAACTTGATTTGTAGATATTCAAATGGGGTGATTTTAATTGTAGATTAAACTACATACATATGTCTACAACTTTCGTTGAGGAATATAATTTTAGTTTTGACTCTAAGGGATTTGAAATTTGGCTTGAAGTTGAGTTTTGGATTTTTTTCACTGTTTGAAAACAGTTTGTAGCATTTTGGGTATAACGCTAAGAATAATGAACCAAATTGTATGAAATTTAGTTCATTGGAAACTTAAGACATAGAGGGACATTTTTTCAGAAAAACATATTATCTAGAAACATTATTTTTTTTGTCATAATGGCCATACAAAATTGACCCGAAACTTGTCCTGGGAAAATCTGGAAAAAAACTAATGAAAAAATTGGATGAAGACTTTTGGATAACCCATCCCACAATTGTGGGAAGCCATACACGATCATGGAAATGGCATGGTAGTAAAGAAAATATTCTTTTGTGTGATTTTTGAACCAATTAAGGATAAGTTACTTAACTATGATGCATTTGGACTTGAATAAGGTTTAAAATGAACATAATTTGATGCTGGAAAAGTTGGTTAAATGTGTGATAAGTTTTAATTGATAATTGATGTTTTACTTTAAGGAAAAGAATGTTTGATAACAATGCATCAGTTTGGAATGAAGGAGTGTTAAAGGAATGAAAAAATTCATATAAATGCAAATGTATTCTAAAGGATACTAATAATGCATTCAGAATGAATGAATAAGAATTGTGAAATATTTGTAATGCTAAAAAAAAAGTAAATGTATGGTTAATGAATGGAGCCTGATTAAGTCTACTTAAGGTATTAACCTAAATGCAAACAAGACATATCCAAGTGACAATATGTGAATGATTATGAATAATGATTAAGGACACATAATCGGGATAGTCATTGGGCATGCATTGAACATAACACATATATGTATGTGCATAAGTGAATATGTATTTAATTGATCAACTTTGTAATGTGAATTTTGTGTGTATTGTATGATGTATAGATGCTCAAATCGAACGCCATCATCAAGACATTGCTGGTCTATCCAGGCAATAACGTATACTGGAGCGTACTATGAGTAACTTAGATGTTCTCATTAGGATTGATTTATTTATGTTTAACTTCCAATTATTGAACTGTTAATGATCTGTCTGTTATTGTGATATTACTGATTTCGGACAATTGATTGCCTGAGGAGTGCGATATTCGAACTGTATTGGGAGTGTTTGTGATTTGAATATGAATAAGACAATTGAATGCTCAACTATTTTTTGAATGCCAGACTTAGATATGATGAACTGTGAAAATTGAATGTGCTCAGTAACTGAAAGTGATTGATGATATATTATGTGAACCGTTATACTCCATTACATGATGCATGTTCAAATAAATGAGTTGTGACCGGAATAGCCAACTTGAAAAAATCTTTAAGCTCAATTATGCGCATCAAAGCCTCAGGCTCAGCGTTTAATGAGCCTGGTATTTACAATAGATACGGGATAGTGAAATAGGCTCTTGGTCATGATAAAATAAAAATGGAAGTGAGTCTCATATGCATCTGCATTTATACATTATGATTCTGAATTATATGATTAAGAACCTATTTCTGAAATTGTGATGATAAAGTGATATGCTACATTTGAGTAATTGATGTTAATATGGTTGATTGAGATATATATGAGATGTGAAAGGGTATATGAAATGTGTGACTTTCATTATGTCTTCTTGCGATGAGGAATGTTGTGACTTTGGTTATATGTGACATATTTATGTATTTGATGTGAGTGAGTCCATCGATGATGGTTAGCTCACTAAGTTAGCAAAACTCGTTAAAATTGCAATGTAGCTTTTCAGGTACGAAAAAAGAGACCTAGTTCCTAAGTTACTATAAAAGAACGATTTTGGATTAAGAAATGACTCGAAGGTTTGTTAGCTGACGTATGAGGAATAGTAGACTGTTTTATGTAGTTTACTTATTTCATATAGAACTTTTGTATAAAAGCTTGTTAACTTTCTAATGTTTTGGTAATGTAAATATTTGTTTTAATGACTACAGTGTAAATCATGTTTGCAATAGAACGAAGAGTAGTGGTTGTTTTTAAGTATCATGTTATTCTTTATGATGCCATACAAGAAAACATAACCGCTCTAAAATGACATTATCATATAATATGTACTTGAATGTCCTCTGGATGTTTTAGTACATACTCTATAGTAGTGGAATGTTACATCGATACTTTCCTTAAAGGAGTGCTTAACATCCTGAATTTGATGCTCAACTTGTTCATCATTTGTAGCAAAAGGAAACACATCTTTATGAAATGAAACGTCATAAGAATAAACGAAATCACCTTTTTAAGATTATAAAGCCTCCAACCTTTCTTTCCTTGCGGATATCCTACAAAGATACATCACTTATTATTATGTGCCCAACACAAGCACCCAAACATCTTAATATGTCTGTAAGACGGCCTCGTACTAAACAAAATCTCATGACATGATCATTTGTTTAATTTAACAATCGATGTTATATTTATTAGATAAATTGCAATTAAAACACATTAACTCAAAAAACGAATAGGTAAGGTAGCTTGAAAGTACAGTGCCCTTACTACCTCTAAATTATTCGTATGTTTACGTTATGCTCTATCATTTTGCTATGGTGTATCAGTGCAGCTATCCTTAGTCTTAAGGTGTTCTCTTATTGCTAGCTATAGAATATGGGCCTAAGAAGCACGGACACGGCAAAATGGAGCCGTGTCTGCGTGTCGGACACGTGTTCGTGTCGGACACGTGTCTGATACGAACACCCACAAAAAGTGCATATATATGCTCCATATTTTTCGAGAGGGGCTTATAAAGTATAAAATATGTATGAACTATTAAAATATTGGAAGTTTTGAAACACATCAATCAATATTTATCATATTATGGATTCTGAATTTTTTTCTTAATTCTAAATTTTATAATATATATATATATATATGTCGTGTCCGTGTCCACCAAATTTTAAAAGTTGGTGTGTCCCTGTGTTCGTGTCCGTGTCGTGTCGTGTGTCCGTGTCCGTTTCCGTGCTTCTTAGATATGGGCAGATTAGAGTAGTTCCAAAATAGGTCTAACCAAAACACATTGAGATTAGCCTCCTCGAAGAGTTCAATACCAGAGTCATGAACCATTTGACTTCGTCTTTTTTGTGAGGGTTAGGCTGATAGTTGGGTATATGGTTGAAATATTAAAGCAATTCACAGATTGATGATGAGGACGTGACCAGGAGTTGTTGTTGATTAAAAGCTCGACCTTAAAAGAAGATGGGAAGCAATTCATCATGTTTGAACCATGTTGAAGGAGGTACAAAGGTCCAAATAGGTGCTAGAAGTCCTATCATAACCAAGTGATTTCTCTATTCCCGACTCTATTGTTGGATCAAGCTCAACACGGATGATGCTTACAAACGCAGCTCGGCTTCAACCGCCGCAGGAGGGATACTCCGAGACAGTGGTTGTACTTGGTTTGGAGTGTTCGCTCAGAACCTCGGCAAGTGTTCACCCTTGGCAATGAAGCTCTAGGGTGTCTATACAGGATTAACATACGCTTGAAATATGGGATTTTGCCGGAGCGAATTAGAAGTGAACTCCACTGTGGTGATAGATCTCCTCTCTTCTGCAGCCTATAGAGGACAGACGCTCAATCTCATCATTCAGGGCATTCGTGAACTTTTCACGAGAAACTGGACTGTTGCTTATCAGCATATCTACCGCGAGGGCAATAGATGTGCTAATTAATTGGCCAACTACGCAGGCCATTTTGACGTCGATGTCACATATTTTGACAATCCACTCATAGGGTGTCATCTTATCCTTCTAGAAGATATCTTTGGAAGGTATGTTACGCGTTAATTTGTAATTTTCCTTTCTATAAAAAAAAATACTACTAGTTTCTCTCTTAACTTGAGCATCTATAGCAGAGACCAACAAAAATTAGCTTTGGCTTGAACTTTTCAGAAGCATTGGCCCTTTAGAAATTGAATGTGCAACCATTTCACCTATGAAGATTCTCGTAAAGTTTAGTGTAATATATATGTATATGTTATTAAGATGTGTTAAAAATATCCCTCTCTCTCTTTCAAGGTGATCATAGGAGTGACTGATAAGGTTGTTCTTTTGTGACCAAAAGTTCATAGGTTCAACTCACGAAAACAACCTTTTTATAAGATACAAAAGGATTTGCTTTGTGCACTGGAATATTATTGTTGTTGTTATTGTAATTATTCATGTATTAAAATATCGTAATGCTTTATCTATTTGGTTAAAATTACTAAATGTATAATTATAATATTATAACTTGTACAAATTTGAAAATAATTATAATGTATTAATAATTTATATTTTCGATGTTTGTTAATTTACCCTGATTTTGTAAATCGATTTTCATCATCTTAAAAAGTTATATATTAATCTAATATATATTCCAAAATTTAAAATTAGTTTCTTTAGAATTTGTCACATAATTAATGTAGCTTTCATTTATAATATATATGTTATTTTTAAAAAGTTCAATTTAACCCTTTAACCTTTAATCTCATCAAATAAAATTTAAGCTTGCAAATTATATCTAAACATAACTTTTAAATATTAAAATTATGAATACAATATGAATTTAATTACATTAATTAGACATATCACTTAGATTTATGACCTAACGAACACAAAATGTTTGACAAGTTTTCTAATCTACATTTAGGGTTTATGAGCCCCCTAAGGGATGGTCGAGTTGGTGGAAGCATGAGGTCAAAAGGTCCTATGTTTGAATCCTTTTATTTACGCTCTTTTGATCGAGTTTGTCGTACGAGATTTGCCTAATGTGGAGTACTTGGTTGATGTGATTTATAAGCTATTGCATCAATTCGAAAATTTACCTAAAAAAATAGCGACTACAGATTCTTCTGTTTTAAAAAAAAGTTTAAGATTTATGAGGTACGTCTAATTGCGATTGTTGCAGTGAATAAGTTTGATCGATGAGTCATGCCAATACTTTCGAAATATGTTGTATAATAAATGGGTAGTTTTCTTAAAAATCGGTAAGATAAAAAATTTAAGATTTAAAAGATTAAATCGGTATTATATTATTATAAAACTGGTTAAAATTAAATAAAATTTGAAAATTTAAAATATAATTGAAAATTTTTAAAATTTATCGAAAGAGATTATTATTATATATATAAATTTGAAGTTTAATTAAAAATAAAATATCTAATTTTTAAATAAACATTAAATATTTTATTTTAGTTCATAAATGTATAAACATTTATCGATTGTTTAACAAATTAATTAATTTTTAATATTAAAAATTATTAAAATAAAACAAACGAAAGATTAAAAAACCGATATAGATGGAGTTTTTCAAGACAAATATCCCATCTCTACGGAGTATATCAAGTAGGTCAGGCACTACAAAAGAGGTCATACGTGGAGAGTCACGGGTTAAGACACGCCAGTTGCTCATGACTTGGATATGGCTAACAGGATAAACACCAACACCAACTCTTTTTACGACGCGTTTCCTTCGCTAAAGTTATAATAATCAAATAGGTGACTCATACGAGATACCAACTCAAACGTGATTTGCTCCCTCCTTGAGTCCAAATGTCATACTTGTCCCTCTAAATATTATCTTTTGATTAACGTGATCTTTGCTATTTTCCACTAAAATTAAAAATAAATCACTTAAATAATTGTCCCAATATTTGAAAAAGTAAATGTTAGAATAAATTTTAAAAATAAAAAGATCATTTATACATAATTTTCTATTTTTTATTAAAACGTCTCTATTAAGAATGTCACTTTCAACTCAGCCTGATCGTTTTTGAAATATCAAGTTGAGTGTTGTTTTTGACATTTAAAAAGAAAAGATAGGTCAATTAAGTCACGAACCAGGTCACAGGCTGATTAGGGCCCGGCTCGATCCATTAATATTCTTACTCTCTATCTTATAAATTATAATAAAAATTGAGAACGAGTCTTTGAACAATTAGTAAGGTTATTGTTTTGTGACTATAAAAGTTAAAAATTCGAGTAACAAAAATACAAAGAAAACACTGCATATAATTGATGACCATCTCGACCTCACTCTTATATGTAGATATAGGTGTTATAGTTTTAGATGAAATTGAGTTAAACCCTAAAATTACATATCATATTTAACTCTTATAAATAACAAGTACTATATTTAATATATTAAAAATAATTAAATATTTTAACCTTGTATTTATTTATCAGTAAAAAAAAAAGAAAAGTGATAACTTTTCTCTCAAATGATTAGGATCAAATGGTATTTTTGTCATTTTCTACTTTACATTCTTCACAGTTTTAACTTATACTTCAAATAGAGTATTAGAACCTTCCACTTTCATTTCCGTTTATGGTATGGAAGTGGAAGCGTCATTAACCTCTCCTTTCCTACTCGCGTAATGCTTAGATAAAAAATGGAATTATTCTTTGGAAAAGATTAATAATTAAAAAATTTAAGTAATTCGGCCAATTCAATCGTAAAAAAATTGACAGCATATTTTTTTACTAAGCCGGTTTTAAGGAATGGATGCACTTAGACATATTCGAGCATGGGTCTCAACTCTTTTTCGACATGGACACCGTGTCATACTCGGGATTGACTTGTCGATAACGATTTGAGAGGTATTCGATTGCTTAGTCAGTCCGAAGCCAGGGCGGCATTTTGACAACCTAAATATGATGTGGAGCTCGGCAATATTCAAGTTGTGGGATTATCGGGAGGTTTGCTCCCATACTCGGATGTGCCCAATAATAACGATTAAAAATGTCGAACTGTTTAACTTTTTAATTTGATTTATTTTAATAACTTTTGTTGTTAAAATCAATCAATGTATTAATTAATCGATTAAATTTTCATAAATTAATTAGCTATAATAGAATAAAATAAATTAATTAAATTTTATTAAAATTTTTAATTACACTTTAAAATTTTCGACAGGTAAAATAATATATTTTAATCATATTTCAAATTCTTTAATTTTATTTAATCTTTAACTAGTATTAAGTCTAATACCAGTTTAACGTTTTAAACTTTTTATCTCTTGTATTACCTATTTAAATGCTGGTCCGATTTTTAAACATAAGTTTTTAATTAAAATTTGGAAATATTATGTTCAATACATTTACAATACCAAAGAAGTAGTTTTTTAAATTAAACTTTAAAATTTTCGATAAATAAAGACAATTTTTTTTTTGGGATTCAAGGAAATCCCATAGGCGAGCCAAGCGAACACATCTCTCCGAGGGCCTAACTGACGCACCACCTCACAGGTGGACCAAGTAGGTGCTGCACCTCATCATTAAGGGTCCAACTAGTTCTCCACTTACAGGTAAAATCCCGGCTACTCTAGGCTCTTATAAGAAGGGCTAGCATGAAATCGAACCTGGGATTTAACCGAAACCAAACCCTGCTTTTAACCATCAAGTCACACCCCTTGAAGGCAGTAAAGACAATATGTTCGATCATATTTCAAAATTTTAAGTTTATTTACTGATTTTATGATGTTAAGATACCGATTGAATTTTTAAACCTTAAATTTATTATATTACAAGTTTAACTTTCGATCTGATTTTTAAAATATTATTTTTTAATTAAAATTTGGAAATATTCATATATCAAATTTATGTTCAATACAATTACAAATTTACAATGCCGAAAGAAGCAGTGAAAGAAGGGAACGTCTACAACAGTACAACTACAACATAACTGCTCCGATTTAGTTAACCCATAAGAGCCTGAATTTTTTTTAAATTATAATAATATAAAAAAAAGTAATATAAAGAGGGGACAGAGCGCAGGGGGAAGGGTTTTGTTTTCGGTGCTTAAAGCAGGCAGTGTTGTTGGCACCTCAATATCCTCTTGTTCCAACTCCGTCGCGGCGTATAGCAGAGATTGAGAGGGACACGCAGTACCTCAGCGAGTGTGCGTTAAGCGACATCGTCGCTTCTCAGATCTGAGGAGAGAGAAAGGTAGTTAAGAGACAGAATGAGTGGCAAAGGTGGAGGAGGAGATGGCACTACTACCAACGCCGCCGGCAAGGGTAATAATGGAATCTCCGCCATTCCGGCGGGTTCAAGAAAGATAGTTCAGAGCTTGAAAGAAATTGTCAACTGTCCCGAGCTTGAGATCTACGCTATGCTCAAAGATTGTAATATGGACCCTAACGAGGCCGTTAATCGCCTCCTCGCTCAAGGTTTTATTTTCTCTTCTTCCAATTTTGCCCTTTTCTCCTCCTCCTCTTTGCGTTCCGTGGAAAAAAGAAACTGATTATTTGTGTAGATAAACTGTAGAAAATTTATACTTATGGAGTAGTTCTTCTGTGGAAGTTTGTGTGCAAGTGTGTTCGAGTTTTTTTTTTTTGACCAAATTTTCATACTCTTTCTTAAAAGGAAGAAAAAAAATTAGGAGACCTTGATGTACTGGATGCTGTATGTTTGATTAGATTACTCATCAAGAATTCTTTAATTTTTATGGTTATTTTCTTCGAACTTTAAGGATAATTTTCAATATTTAAGCATTTAAGAGGTGAAACTATGTGGTTTAAGTTTGTTTTTGGCATAAAGGAGGGGATTCGTTTCCTTTTTATTGATTCTGGAGACTTAACATCTTTGGTTCTCTTCGCTTATATTGAGTTTGTTTCAATTATGTGGGATTATTAGTTGTCTCGATTTGCTTCTTTATTGGCATGTGCAAGTAAATGACTTCATGTACTAAGCTGTTTGTTAACCTGATAATCGATGTTTTAGGTGAAGCATTTCAGAAAGTAGGTTGAAGTTTAGAAAATTTAGAGTGAATTTGGTAATATGGCTTATCTAGGTTTAGTGATAGATGATATCTAAGACCTTAGCTTTTAGTTTCTTGTGTGATTAAACTTGATTACTATCTGCTTGCTTAGCATGTTGTGGGGTGGATTACATGTCGGTGTTTGCATCCCCATGTCCTGTGATGGAAGTCCACCTTCTAACTGTTAATGGAAATCCATGAGTGGAATTAATGTTATGTTTAGCGGATCAGCTGCATGAATTTATTCATATATTGTGTTTAAGTTGGAAATAGGTCTCATTCTTTCATAATATTTTAGCTTTTGAAGTAAGATCTCATGTGTTTGATGTGCGTAAACTTTATGAACTCGGTTCTGCTCTGCATTTGTGTTTCAGTCCACGATTTCCAAGGTGCTATCCTGTCTTGTTATTTTATCCTCGGCGTCTGTATCCCTATACCTAGCTTCTATCTATCTTTGAGTCAGTTGGTTGTATGCTTTTTGGCTAGTCAATTTTCGTCATTAATTTAGTTAGTAAACTGTCCTCCAGTTGCTTTAAGTTTCTTTAAAATATGGTTTAATGTGGACAGATGAGGTTGTTTGAAGATTTCTTCCACTTCAATGTGTCTGTGTCTATAATTATGTAGAGCTTCACCCCTAAATTAGCATCATTCTTTTTGCAGACCCCTTCCATGAGGTCAAGAGCAAGCGAGAGAAAAAAAAAGAGGTGTGTTCACAAGCAAAATAGCTAAAGTCTGGTGACATCAAAGTTTTGTTCACATTCTTTCATATAACCTGTTTGATTATTTTTCCTAACAATGTTATGCAACCATGTTGGTGTTTTGTCTCCATGACACATAATGGTCCTTTCATTAGTTTTCTTATGTCTTTCTGCTTTTGCTTCAGAATAAGGACCCAGTTGATCTTAGATTCCGTGGTGCTAACAGCATGACACATCGAGGTGGTAGAGGAGGTGCAGATCGTAATGTTCGAGGTGCGTCTACCCTTATTAGATGTATTTGTATGAGTGTTGGGCTTTGGTTTTGGACTAGTGTCAGCTGTGTATTGATTCTTGTAAACTTGATATTTGTCTTCTTTCTCTTCTTAAACTCTTTTTCCTTTCCCCTTGATTTTGAAATTTTTCTTTCAGATTATAGTACTTCACATGGGAAATCGACATACAAGAAGGAAAATGAAACCCATGCATATGCTGGTTTGCCATCTTCGGCATGTGGTACGGGAGGAGGTAACATCAACTGGCAAACTCCATTCCCCAGGTTGTCCCCATTTAAAATTAATTAACATGGCGATGACTTTGGTATTATGTAAATTTTAGAATTCTATGACCTTATCTGCAATTATTGTGCCTAATATTTCAAGACAATCTATTGAATTTTTTTTTTTTGGGAAAATAACTATTGATGTTTTGATTCACATGAGGCAGATATTCTGCATTTTATTGGTCTCTGGGAATGTATCATAAAGTATATGTATTTCCATATGCGTCTTTAATAGAAACAAAGTTGAATTGTGCCAGATCATTTATTTAGTATTGCTGGACATATGGAGCCAATATTCTATCAAAGAGTTGTTAACTCTTAATTAGATCTGGAAGGGAATGCCATGCTAAACTTACTGGTAGTGGAGGAGCATAAAGTTTGCTACACATGGAGCAAGTAATAGCGGTTTCATCTTGGTTATCCTTTTACCATTTATAATGCTTTGGTGGAAGGGCAAAGGGGAAGTGGAGAGTGAAATGTTGTTTTTCCCTCCAAGCTTTCAAATAAATCACATTAATGGATGTGCAACTTTTTGAAGTTGATGGCCATTCCTGTGAGGCTAGGAAATTTATTGAAAGTTGTAACAAAGTAAAGGGTAAATTGAAAACTTATGATCCATGAATTATAGGTTTATAAACTAGGAGGATGAAATTTTTATAAATAATCATCAGCACATTTGAAACATCTGCAAAAAATTCTAATATCTGGCTACTGTTATGTGATATGAGTTCTAAGTGCTTCACTATTTTAGTTTTTAGCATGTTGGATTTTAAACTGTTTTGTTTTCCTGGGCATGATATTACGTAAATCTTATGTTGTGAATTTTTTGGTCCAAATAAATTTCCTTCTCTTGTATTCTGCAAAATGGGTGGCTATTAAATCTTTAGGCAGTTACTATTCATATTGCTCTTTCTAGCTTGGAAAGTAATTTTTTTCATGATGGTCATTAACTAATATTTGAGATGTGTGAGTGTCAATCTACATGTGATGTGCAACTTTATCATTGTCTTATTCTTGTGTTACATTTCTTTCAGTGATCCTGTGGCTACAGAAAGTAAATCATCCACAAGTGCAGGTGATGGATTTTCTTCATCTTCCCAGCCGCCTTCTGGATTTCAATCTGCCTGGTTAGGGGCATCGGGCCAAGCATCCATGGCTGACATTGTTAAGATGGGCAGGCCACATAATAAAGTATCTGTTGTGCCACCTCACCACAACATTTACCATCAAAGTGATTCGGCACACCCTTTAGCTGCATCACACCATGACTTACATTCATCAAATAATTGTGCTTCAAACGTGCCAGAAATAAAGGGAATGCCAGAAGTTGTTGCAAGCCAGCAGCATATGCACTCTGAAGATGAATGGCCATCTATTGAGGACCAGCCACCTGCTAGTGTGTCCTCTGTTTTGGAGGTTCCTGCGGATCCTGAGTTGTATGTTGATCCTGCTAACATGCCTTTGAGTAGAGTTACCAAGCATACGAGGCCTCAAGTAGATGATGTTCTGCCTATAGAAGATGACCATGTTGAGAATCTTAGAGGAAACCATGCTGTCTCTGCTTCTGTATCAAGTAAGAATGCCCGAAAAGATGATTCTGGAGGCTCAGCACTTCTTGAGGATAATTTGTATGGGGACTTGAGTTCGTATGAGCCCCATAATCATACTTTTGAGCACAATCAAGGTGAAGGTGATTTTCTACTTTCTTCTACAAGTTGCATTTTTATAGTTTTCCTTTACAAATGTCATTCTTCATTTTATATTAGTTCTGAAATTTGCCATTGGTTTTCAGAATATCCTAATGATAGATGTACTGTGTATGCTATCAATCAATCTTAAAGTTTGATACCTGGCAAATTTTTGGATAACTAGTTGGAAACTGTCTGTTTATTTATTTGATCTCCTTTTCCTCAATTATATACTACTTAACTGGCTGAATTTTTACATTTTCTGCTCATATGTGACAATTTCTTGTATTTTTCCATGTCCATAAATTGTTTCCGAGTTCCTTTATTGTAAAGAAGTGATTGAATGTGTGATGGTGGTCTGGAATGTTGGTTAGATTCTGCACCAGCGTCATCTTTTAACTCAAAAGTTTGCAAGCTTTATTTCTCAACTACTAGTATACTGAGTGGCCAATTCAGTGTAGACGTGAGAGTTATTTATTCTACTTAGTAATGTTTGGTTCTTAAGATTATGATTAACTTTAGTCCATGGTAATCACCATATTTTGTTTATTTCCATTTCAGTCGATGATGATCCTTCATCAGTGGCAGTGAACTTCCGGCACTTGACTTTGGAGAATGATGATCAAGAAGCAGCAACCAAAGAGGATAATCCTTCTGTAATAATTCCTGATCACCTCCAAGTTAATGCTCAAGATTGCTCACACTTGAGTTTTGGTACTTTTGGATCTGCAATAGGTACTGGTTTTTCTGGTCCTTTTGCCGCAATGCCAACAAAAAGTACCTTGGAGGAGACATCTGAGTTGGTTGATGCACCATCAACTGGACACCCAGAGACTAGGTATCCTTTTCTCATTATATCATTGCATCCTTCCTTTCCTATATTTCTCGGTCTAAGTGTCATTTCTTGCAGAAATCCTGAGTATTATGGGGATGAGCACCTCAGAAGCACTGCAGATGAAAGTTTAGTCCATAGAACGGGTGTCAATGCTGGGAATTTTGACTCTCCTTCGGTTCCACAACCAGAGGTGTTAAAGGAGGAAAGTACTGAAGTTTCTCAAGGGAATCAATATGCGTTTCATTCAACTGCACCTGGTTATACTTATGAAAACACACAACAGTTGAATGATGTGTTTAATAACCCGCAGACAAGCTCCCAGATGCAGAATATTGCTTCATTATCAAGTGTATTGGTAACATTTGAAACTATTATTATACTTGGTCACTTGAAAATTAATGTTTCTGTGATATATAGCAATGCACATAGAAAAAAAAAGAACAGATACCACTTGTCATTTTTATGACAAGGATGGGAAATACTAGCTGCTCTTACTTGTTCTGTTGAAACAACTTTATATCACAAAATTTGAATTCTTTTACTTATTTTCCTTTTAGATATTTGTTTTATTATGCCCAGCAAGTATATGTGGATCAAAAATTGTTTCTTTACCTCCCAGAAAGAAGAGGAAAAGGTATAAAAGTTTTATTTTTTCTTGGCTGCTTTGAATATTTTGAAAGGTGGAATGGAAATGGTTGGTACAGACATTTTACCATCAGAAGTTTATTTCTGCTTGTCTTTCTGTGTGTGTGCATATGTGCTGGCATAACATGAAATATGTGTGATTTAATATTTGTGAATTTTCAGTTGTTAAGTTTGACCTTATAGCCCAATTGCTTCGATTGTTTGGTTGAATTCTCATTTAACATGTTATTACAGCAGGCTTATAACAACTCGTTGTCAAGCACACTGTTGGGTTCAACTGTCCAGGCTGGTAGGGAACATGAACTACCATACTCCCCATTCCCTGTGACCCAGTCAATGCCCATCAAATATAGCAATGCACCATCTTCCATCAGTGGTCCAAGCATTTCCATGCCAGAGGTATGCTATTGTTAATTTCTACTTTTTGTTGTTAGTGAGTGTAATTGTGTAGGGAAATTAGCTTTCGCTCCATAATCAGATAGCATCTTGAGTAGAATAATGAACAGATCTTGGTAGAAGTTAAGAATTTAGTGGCCATCCAAGGAACATGTAAAGCAAATTGACTTGAAAATATTAGTCTTGTTGTTGGGCATGTCTTCAGTCTATCTTACTACTTCCTTGGCATCTTTACTGATTTTATATCGTGCTGTAAGAAAGCCTTCTTGAGTCATTTGGTGGCCATTATCTTATCAAGCTTTATTGGATTGCCAATACTTTTGTTGATTTTGCTTTGTGAATAAACTAAGATCTTAAGTTTCTCTGCATAATGGGAATAATACATTTCTGATTATGCTCATTAGGAATAGATGATTCTTGGCAATTGTTTAGTTGTCAAAGAATCACGTTTCTGAAATTTTCAAAGCTTTGTAGGTGCACATTAAATCGTTTGTTTACATTGCTCACCATTGAAATGTTTTGAAAATTATCAAGTGCTTTAGAGGATGTTCACAACTAAGTATATGAAAGCTCCTTGTTCTAATTCAAGAAATTGAGTTGTTTTAAGTTACAAGAGGCTTGACATCACCAACTGGCAATAACCAATTTGCTATCACCCTCTTTTTCCCTCTAGGGGAACTGAATGTTGTTGCAAAGACCATTAGTTAATCTTCATATGTTAGCCAGAAACCTATGTGATAGTCATCCGTGTTATCAGTTGTATTATATTTTTTTTGAGCCAACAATTTTAGGATTATTCTTGCATTGTCGATTTAGGAATTCTAAAAGAGACACACAAAGTACCTAATGACTAAATCTTGATTTGGTTATAATTCTTTAATACTGTTCTCATTTTGATATTCTTTTTCCATATGTGCCAGGCTTTAAGAGCAGGTAGTATTTCTACACCACAACTGACCTCACAGACGCTTCCAGGTGCAAGTGTTGCCGCAGGGTCCACTCTTCCTCAACACCTTGCTGTCCATCCTTATTCACAGCATACCCTTCCCTTGGGACATTTTGCTAACATGATTAGCTATCCGTTCTTGCCCCAAAGCTACCCATATATGCCGTCAGCATATCAGCAGGCATATGCGGGTAATACTGCATATCACCAATCTTTAGCATCAGTTCTCCCACAGTACAAGAACAATGTCTCGGTTAGCAGCTTGCCGCAATCTGCCGGTGTTGCTTCTGGCTATGGATTTGGAAGTTCAACCAATATGGCTGCAGGAAACTTCCCTCTGAATGCGCCAACTGCTCCTGGAGGTACAACCATTAGCTATGATGATGTTTTGAGTTCACAATACAAGGACAGCAACCATTTGGTCTCACTTCAACAGGTAATACGTCTCCCAAGGGTTGACAAATTTTCATGGATCAATTCTTATGTTCTGCGTACTTGACGGTAATTTAGGATGCATTAGAACTGTATTTATGTAGTGGTAAAATTTTTATAGTTGAATTGTGGTTGTGGAGAAATAGAGTTGATGTGGGAATTGGAGAAATTTATCAGGAGGATTGATTTGTTTGCCTAGGTGATCTTGTTGTGTATTCCGTTTTTTTCTAAGAAATATAAGCGGGGGTTATGATATTGTGTTCTCAGAATGAAAATTCAGCGCTGTGGGTTCATGGGCCCAGTTCACGGACGATGTCTGGTCTTCCTGCAAGCAACTATTACAGTTTGCAGGGGCAGAATCAGCAGGGTGTTGGGTTTCGACAAGGTCAGCAGCCATCCCAACAGTTTGGAGCTCTTGGGTACCCAAATTACTACCATTCTCAAACAGGCATATCCCTGGAACATCAACAGCAAAACTCTAGGGATGGGTCCATGACCATGGGTGGCTCTCCGTCTCAGGTCCAACCCTCAAAGCAGACGCAACCGTTATGGCAAAACGGCTACTAAATCTCGTCTCATCGCTATCTGAGTTTGGAAGTGTCCAAATCAATGGCATTGGGCTCTGACTGTCGGTCTGAACTCTGAAGAGACATCCTCCACTTGCTACAGCCCTGTTGATGCCACTGCCGTGAGGCTGTATTAGAATACTTATGTGCCATATTTGACCGTTTTGTTAGCTTAGGAACCAACACGTTTGCTAATTCCAGTTAGTGGACTCTTTTTTTTATATATAATTTCTGTATGTCGCTCGTTATAGTCAAACTTACTCTTTTTCTAATGGTTTGGACTCATTTACCACTTTGTAATCTAAACGTTTGACTCATGATCGTCTCAAAATATTGAAGAATGAAATTACTGGGTTTTGTTCTGACAATCTTTTCTTAGAACCAGTAATTGAGCTAACTAGAAAACTAATTGAGCTAACTAACTAGAAGGTAAGTATTACGTATTAAACTCAGAAATAAATAGTTTCGAATGGTCTCTTTATAAGAGATTTTTTATTTATATTTTGATACACTAAAGTTTTTTAATACAAGTTATATTTTCAGTAAATTTTATCTGAGTCTAAAACTAATTGAGCTAACTAACTAGAAGGTAAGTATTACGTATTAAATTCGAAGGACACAGCTTTAAATGGTCTTTTTAAAAGAGATCTTTTATTCATATTTTGGTACACTAAAATTTTTTATTACAGGTTATATTTTCGGTAAATTTCATTTGAATCTTGTTTTTTAAATGTAATTTCTAAAAATTAGAATGGAAGTTAAATTGGTAACATGGGAGATTTAAGAATTAAAAATTTTAATTGGTATTAAATTAAAGAATTTAAAATATAATTTAAATATATTATTTTTTAATTGAAGAATTTAAATTTTAATTAAAAATTTGGTAAATTTCATTCGAGCCTCTTTGTTAAATGTAATTTTAAAAAATTAGATTAGAAGTTAAATTGATAATATAAGAGATTTAAGACTTAAAAAATTTAATTGGTATTAAATTAGAGAATTTAAAATATAATTAAAATATATTATTTTTATTTACTGAAAAATTTAAAATTTAATTTAAAATATTAAATAAAAATTAATTAATATTTTTAATTAATTTTAATTTATAAAAATTTATTAATCTACAGTTAAAATTGTATAATTAATTTGAACATAATGAAAAGCACGAGTAGACATACGTCGGTCCTGATTCTATCACGTGGAGTGGAGAGCATAGCATGTGACAGTAGTAACAGTCACAGTCACACTTTTACATCCACTTGCCGAATAAGATCTCTGTCTAATTTTACGGTGTCTTATTGTGTTTAGTAAATTTCAACTATTTATTTATACAGGTTTTACGTGAGTGTCACATAAATAAACGTAGAACTCACATAAATGAATAACTGAGATTCACTAGACACAATAAAATACTATAAAACTGGACTGAAGATCCGGATTCCACTTGCCATCCGCATATTCATCGTTCGCGCTTTTTCTACGCAACACTCCAATTCTAGTTCACCGTCGATGTCCATGGTATTGCGCTTTTTCTCTGTTCTTCTTTTTCCGGGCTTTTGCAGCCTTAGAGACACGTGTAGGTTCAAGTTCTAAGCTTGTAAGTTTGGAATTGGATCCGTCAGATCAGATTACTGTGAATAACCAGGACCTTATAATGAGATGCTTTTGTTGCTTGTTTTGCGCAATTTTCAATGGCGAATCATTATCTTTAATTGCCTTTTACTGCTGGAAGTTAAAGGAGTCCAGTGCTGTGCTCTCACAGTATGATATATGATTCTTTAGCTTTTCCGTACATGTCGATCAATTTATTCCGTGCCTTAGCTGACGAGTTATTTGTTTACTACATTCAGGATGCCCTCAAATGTAGCTGATATCTGGGAGTAGTTTTCCCTTCAGGTTTTTACGCTTTCCGGGGAAAAGTACTCACTTGTGGTATCGTTTGATCATTTCTTGGTTTTGGGTACTGTACGCAGACACGAGATCAATATGAGCAGTGAAGTGAAAGAAGAACACTCCGGAAGCAATAAAGTAAAGAAACCTGAAAGCCACAAACCTTGCAATAACAGAGATGTCATACCTGGAAGTGATCTCTGGGTAGATGGGCTTATTTGCGCTTTTGAGTTCGTTCGAGGCCGTAAGAGGTCCCTGAATGCGAGATGGAATCCAAGAACCTTGAGCGACAGAAATGGGGATACAGAACCTTTTAGGTCACAACTACGAGATCATAATGTAGGAGAGGTTTCTTCCCCAACACTGGATAAGAACAAAGCTTTAGATTCATCGCCTCTTTACCACTTTAAACGCGATCAGGATGCTCCTGATGATGAGCAGAAACAAATCCGGATTCTACAGTCAGGGCAGTATAACTCCATAGAAAGATTTGATGGTAGTCATTGGGCACCCATTGGGTGGGCGAGAATATCAGAACTTGTCCAAACTATGCAATCTGATGCTGGTTGGTCCATGCAGCAGCTGGAGTTATTGGATGATGAAGAAAGCCTTACTGTTGCAGATTTAGCAGCTCCTTACTGGGAGCGCCCAGCTGGCTCTGTTTGGTGGTGTCATGTGGATGCAGGCCATTCCTATGTTCAGACTTGGCTAAGCAATGCTCAGTGGTTGCATCCAGCCATCAGTTTGGCCTTGAGAGAAGAAAGTCGACTGATAAGTGAGCGAATGAAACATCTTCTTTATGAGGTAGAATTTTCTGAATGCAAATTTGTTTATTTTTCTGGTATATATTTGCGTATGACGCTTAAATATCAGTATATTTTACTGTAGCTTTAATCAAAAGCTCCTGCAAAGTATATACTTAAAGCAGAGATTTTGTGGGGTGGAATCTGTTTATGCATGATTGTATAGGATAGATGTGTCAAGAACCTCACTACCAGCGGAGTATTCAATTGTGCTATCAGTACCTTTAAAATTGCAGGGACAATTTAACATTCTTAGGCTTTTATCCTTTTCTCCTAAACATCCTCTTTCCCACTCCTACAAAACCCAATTCGGCCCTTCCCTCTGCATACGCTATAGACATGGAATTCATAGAATCTACCATGTCCTGATATCTAGAATGACTACGAGTAAAATGCGTTCGATGAACTCTTTTGCTACTTCACCTGAATCAGTGCATTGGCTATCTCTTTAGTCACTTGGATTTAAACTCATTTACATGCAAACTAAAGAAATATGAATTTTAGATGCCAATTCACTGATGTTAGCAATTCATTGGGTATCTATGGCAGCGAAGTTTAAGACTGTAATTTGCATGTCTAGGTCAGCAGAAACGTACACAGTTAATCCCTTGGATGTGTCAAGGTGTGTCTTCAGATGTAAATGATAGCCATGTATATTTCCTTTGCTTGAGGTATCTACGTGGAGTTGGGACAATAGACACTTTCCTTAAGGCTGAACCTGAGTTTTGGAAAGCAGAAAGAAAAATTGAAAATTAGTATGTGTTCATATGTCTTCTGTGTATTCATGCATATGTGAACATACATAGAGATAGATAGAGAGAGCATTAAACCATATTAAAAACAGATCGAAATTTGTATTGTGTAGAGCTCACCTGTTCACGTACTTGTGGAATAAGGTTATACCTTTCTGTTTCTTGTTCGTCCATGGGTCCTGCTTCACACTTCTTTGTGCTGTCTTCTTCCAAGGTGCCAGTAAGGGTTGCTGGAGGACTGCTATTTGAGCTTTTGGGACAATCAGCTGGTGATCCATATGTGGAAGAGGATGACATTCCTGTTGTATTGCGCTCTTGGCAAGCACAGAATTATTTATTGACTGCATTGCATGTAAAAGGACATGTTTCGAGAGTAAACGTTTTGGGAATCATAGAAGTTCAGGTTACCTCTCCTTTATATAATCCTTTCAGTGGAATAGACCACTGACTAGTTTGTATTCATTTGTGTGCAAGTTAATTCTTTGGTTTACTAATTATATGTGCTGCTCTAATTAGGAGCTTCTGTCTGCTGGGGGTTATAACGTGCCGCGAACAGTGCATGAAGTCATTGCACAGCTAGCTTGCCGCTTAACTCGATGGGATGATAGGTTATTGATGTGATCCAATCCTTAGTTATTTACTTATTTACTTCTGTGCAGCAGTGACTGAAACTATATTGGCTAATACTTCTATCCATAATGTCATCTTGTCATCAGCATTATGGTTAATGCTATAACTAACTTTTTATCCTTCTGTATGTATAATCAGTTCTTCTTTTTGGGATGCCTATTAATTTCCAAGATATGATAAATTTTTGTTGATGTAAAGTGTGTTGATACCATGTGTTGCTAGTTTTCTTCTTAAGTTTTCCTTTTCCTCTTTGATTTTGTCTTAGGTTATTTCGCAAATCCATATTTGGGGCTGCAGATGAGATTGAATTGATGTTTATGCACAGGTTATAGAAAAAGATTTAAGCATATCGTCACACAAATTAGTTACTCCATTAATGTGCTTTTTCAGTGATGATATTAGTTGGTATGAACAGGAGAAACCAGGAAGACATGAATCTCTTCAGCATTATTTTGAACCAAGAAATTAGAAGGCTATCAAGACAGGTATATCAGCGCTATTGTTTTGCAAGAACTTTCTGAATCTATTTTTAATGCTGTAATTCTCTCTCTTTCTCTTTTGATAGCTTAGATATATTAACTCCAATTTTGTAATTATTGTAGTTTATCTTTACGTATTTTCTTAAATTAAGAAATATAAGTAGTTTTCCTTGGAGGAGCTCTGTCATGTCTCTTTAGATTTGGTCTCACTTGTTTGTTAAGGACATTAATATTTCCTTCCTGGTGCATATTCTGCAATTTATTTACTGGCAGAATTATTGAGAGCTGCTCTGGTGAAAGGTGCTAGCTAATGATAATTAAGCCATAGATTGCTTCCCAATGCACTAGAAGTAGTGGAAGAAGCTTTTTGTTTTTCAAGGCAGGCAGCTTATTATTGTAGTTTATTGCTGCTTATTTAGGTTAAGTGAGTACCTTTTCAGAAAGTTTACTGAAACTGTGATGCCGACTGTTTCAGGTCATTAGAGTGAAATGGTCTCTGCATGCCAGAGAGGAAATCATTTTCGAGCTTTTCCAACATTTGAGGGGCAATTCAGCAAGAATGTTGTTAGAGGGAGTAAGGAAGAGCACAAGGGAAATGATTGAGGAGCAGGAAGCAGTTCGGGGTCGCTTGTTTACTATTCAAGATGTTATGCAAAGCACTGTTCGAGCATGGTTGCAGGTGTGCGGAAATTTCATTGATGAAGATAACTGTTGCCTTAAGTTCCTCGCATATCATTTACATAACTTATTCTGATACTGTGGTATGATTTCAGGATAGAAGCCTTCGTGTAACCCACAACTTGGCTGTTTTCGGTGGCTGTGGCGTTGTTCTTACTATCATCACTGGTTTGTTTGGGATCAATGTTGATGGAATCCCAGGAGCAGCCAATACTCCTTATGCATTTGGTCTCTTTACAGCCATTCTAATATTCATTGGTATTGTTCTAATAGGAGTTGGGTTAATTTACCTCGGTTTAAAGCAGCCGGTCACTGAAGAACAGGTTGAAGTGAGGAAGTTGGAGCTGCAAAAGTTAGTAAAGTTGTTCCAGAAGGAGGCAGAAACTCATGCCCAGGTTCGGAAAAATGTTCAGAGGAATAGCTTACCACCAACCTCCGGAGATGCGTTCTCAAATGATGTTGATTATATTCTTATCCAATGAAGACAGACTTTACAATTGATTAACCTCATTCACCTTCACTTCACTTTAGTACATATGAAATGGAAGAACCATGTGCCGTGCGCCGTGACGGGGAACTGCGGGAGAGGAATCCTTTTACTTGCAGAAGATAAATTTCAAACGCTTGTTTCTTTTTCACTAGAAATTGTAGACATTCAGATATAGTTATTACAGTACTGTATCATGTTGAGCCGTTAATGTTAAGAGAAAGAATGCTCCTGCTTGATAGTTCATACCTTTTTCAGTTTGGAGTATATTATAATTGAGAATGTTAAGAGGGAGAATGCTACTGTTTGATATTAATCAGTTCTCACTTGTATAAGCCTTCATTCTATTATCCATTTCATTCAATCTTCAAAGCAATTACTTTTAGTTTTGGTCACTGATGAGTATGATGCAGCAGCCAATAGACTGGATAAAAGAAGAAAAAAACAAGGGAACCATGCATGTTTTACTTCTGTTTTCTGGAGCAGGTGTCAGTGTCATTTAAGAAGAGATCTTTTTAGATGTTCACGAGCTGTAGCCAGAGCTTGAGTTAACGTCTGCCAGAGTTAAACAAAAGTAAATTACTTTTCAAAAGAATAATAGAGCCTTTGAATGATCAACTATTGGTTCAGAGAATCATTGAAAGAAAGCTTTATCTTTTTGTTGATTCAGTACCATTCTTTTCACTATTTAGATTGTCTGAAAAAACAAATTTGGTGAAGTCAAATACCTGCTCAGACAGTGGAGCCCCAGCATCAATAATATGACTTGCAACTTTCTCCGCAATCACATTTGCATCAGTTTCAAGAATGATACTGCAGAAGGTAGGAAAGAGTTAATTCTGTAATGAAGGGCCATGACCTCTTGAGGAACTGAAACAGAGCCAACATGCTCTGCTGGTCAAATCCGCAGTCTTTAAGATGATCACAATTTGTAGTCTCATATTCAGACACACAGATGACAACAACATTTTTATAAATCCAAGCTAGCTGCATGGTCTACCTTGATGTAGAAAAGTTCAAACTGCCTTTCACATAATGTTCACAGACATGCAATACTCGGTCATATTTGTTTGTACCGTTTGTTCAAAATTCTTTAATTTAAAAACCTACAAGGATAAGAAATCAAAGTCCTAACTGTTTGAAGCATTTCATTTTACTAGCACAATTCACAGTCTCCCTTTCCAATTATTTGCAGGCATGGTTGTTAATCTGTTTTCCAAGAACGTACTTCAGCTTCTGCTTTTGAAGAGCACAGAATTCACAAAAGTCAGATTCCACTTGAACTTTCCATATTCTAATGGGTGTGATCTTAAGGTGTAGCTAAAAACCTCCAACATTGAGTCTTTATTGTCATTAAGTTGGATGTTAAAAGGCAGATTTATAGAATGTCATAATGTTGATGGTGTTTACCTTCTGTAATGACAATAAAGACTACTATGTACAAGTGACACAATTTAAGCACAAGAGATGTAAAGTCAGAAGGTAGGCACACGAAATAGATATACAGTTGCCAGCGGATTCATCTCAGGAAAGGAAACTGAAACCTTACAGGGGCCAACGATGATAGAATTTTTGGCACCCTTACACAAAAATCACCCAGTACCTATAGATTACCATGAATCTAACTTCAACCCTTGTCACAGATACAGAAAGGCAATATATAAATGATCAATGCTTTGTTATGTGCTTAACATGAAACTACATACCCGCCATCAACAATTTCGTCAAGGCATAAGAGAATGAGATCTAGATTCTCAAGTGCCTCTCTCTTGTCCACATTGCCTCTGAACAACATTAATTAGATAGGTTAGTGGTATGTAGTTTGTCAAAACCACAATCGATAGTAGCTTATGTGCAAGCATATAAAGGGGAGGGGTGAGAAGAATATGACAAAAACCTGAGTAGAAGGTCGACTGCATCAAAAAACCCCTGAAGGACTGAGGCTAAGATGATCTCATTCTCATCTTCACTTCCAGTAACAAAAAAGTGAAGATCTTGAACAAACTTGTAAACAACAACGTTTCCATCAAACAATGTTATCTCAACTGAAAATCAAAAAATGTTATAACAACTAGTTAGTGTACATTCTTCAGAATAACAGGTTCAGTGTAGTAGTTAAACACGGGCATATTATCCCATAAAAACTACGTTGACAAGTGTTTATGACTATGATAACTGTTAACCAGAAGGTCCAGAACCAAAAGCAAAAGAAAAAAGAGAACACAGTAGGAACAGAGTGAAGCGCCTAGCAAATTAACCTCACAGTTGACCCAAGTTCACATATGATATCCCAATCCAGGAGAGATCTGAACCAGAAAATCCTATGGAGACGAACAAAATGACAGGTACAACAGGAAAAATTTATCAATACCAGAATAAATGGAACCCCATTAACTTGCCTTCAGTGCGGGCATTCGTCTTTTGTGTCTTGGTAAATACAGCCTTCTCAAAAGCTTCCTTGGCACTGTTTGTCGACCAGTCATCAGAATAGTACTTCACAGCTATACGTTTTCCTTCAGAATCTAGCAGAAGGATATTTTTGACTGAAGGTGGCAACTCCTACGATCAACATTGTGTGAATCAAAAGGATCCAAGTATGCCGAAGATGAAAAGAGAAAATCTAATCTTGGCCAACCCAATGGCTACTAATTCCAATCCCCTAAACAATTAGCTAAAAACGATGATACCAGAAACAAAGCTTAACCCATTTACACGCATCAGCATTGAATACCATTTCCGTAGCATTTTTCCAAATTGCCAAGGAACAGTTTCTAGTTGACTTAAGCAAAATGGTAGATCTCACAACAAATATCAAGACAAAGTTCGATCAACTAAAACCCATAATAGATCTTACTAGAACAATCACTGTAACAAAAGCATCGAAAAATCAAAAACTTTATCAATTCAAAAACCGAAACTTTACGCATACAATGTAGCTAGCTATCAATTAGTGCGCGAAAGTGTAAACTGGGAAGCAGAGAGATTCAGCAGACCATGTTGTCTGGCAAAAATGTCGAGGGAAAAACAAAATCAAGCTCTGGAATTAAATATAGTTGTTACAGTCAAGGGATAATGACCATACGAAAATGGGTTTACTTGATGCGTAAGTTAAAAATTCCTACTTATGAAAATCGTCTTCCCTGTCATGACAAGAAATGGATCATGGGCCTTGCAGCCTCGGATCACGGTAAAAGTGTGGATTTTTACAAAAGGGGATCTTATAATGCGTTAGGAATCTCTCGTAAGAATCATTCGCTGATGTGACTATTATTAATTAATTAACTAATTTTTATATGATTAAGGTTTTGTAGATGCAATTATAATAAGATTTTAACAATCCTCGTCACGTAACAAACGCCTTCTTTCGTACTTCCACGTCGACTCGTGACACGCATGTTGTTTGTCAAGTTGCTCTCTCTCTAAGCCACAGGTACTCTCTCGCTCTTTGTGTGCGTGTGTGTCCTTTTCTGTATCTTATTTCTTTGATAGTGAGTTTCTGCTGATGCAGTTTCAGAGCTTGTCTGGAGGCCATGGACGGTACATGTCCCATAAACCATTTCGATTGTTGGTTTTCAGTTCCTGTGCTTCTGTTTTGTGAGGTTTCGCTCTATTTTGAAATGGCCCTTCTGTGCTTAGACGTAGTTGATAGCTTCTTCAGACTGCTTCACCTTTGTCTTTTACATATCAATTGATTGAATAAATCACGGTAGAATGTAGGTTATTGGATCTTGTCTGTTACGCGATTGTGTTTATTTTCATCTACTTTCCTGAAGTCCTAGTTTTTGTATAGAAATGGATGATCCTGTGTTTACCCGTTAGGCCTCTTCCTGAAATACTTGAGCTCAGCTAATTTTATTGTAAGGTGGCTGGTTTTAAGTGGGATGAAGTGTTTACATAATTTGTGGCGGTTCACAAAGAAAGCTTTTTTGATCACTTTGATGAGCTGATTGTATTACTAATTCCAAGTTTCCTTCTGTGTGTTATTTTACTAATAAACTGGGCCTTTGGAGGGATTTTGGAAGACGACTTTTCTTTTTGTAACTAGAGATTCAGTATCCAATTTACCAAAGATTGGGAATGAAGGAGCATCCTAGTGTACGCACCCCGTTCCCCTTGAGGTATTTCAAGTCCCACAGTGGCCTCCTATTTCTGATGTATGAAAGCAAAGCATACCAGAAGTTTTTCTCTCAAGGAAGAAAGAACAAATCTCGCTGGTGCCATCCATTTCTATACAAAAACTAGGACTTCAGGAAAGTAGATGAAAATACTTAAGCTCAGCTAATTTTGTCGTAAGGTGGCTGGTTTTAAGTGGGATGAAATGTTTACATATTTTGTGGCGGTTCAGAAAGTTTTTTTAATCACTTTGATGAGCTGATTGTATTACTAATTCCAAGTTTCCTTCTGTATTTTATTCTACTAATAAATTGGCCCTTTGGAAGGATTTTGGAAGACGACTTTTCATTTTCTGCATCACGATGGTCAAATTTTACATGGTGTAATGCATTCTGCTGGATCCATTTATAATCTTTCTGTCTGCGGAAGTTTGAGATTATGGAACTGGGTTCAAGACTTGCCTGACTTTCTGTTATACTACCATTAGCTCCCTGATATTGTGAATTCGAAGACTTTATTTCTGTGTGACGGTTTGCTACTATAAACTTGATCTGAGAGCACCTGAAAGCTGAAACCCTGTTAGATTTGTTTTTCCCTGAACCTCATGACTTATACAATGTTGGCTTAGTCTATGATTTCTTTTCAGTCATAAAATTTGTAAAATTTCCATGATACTTGGACATATGCCATTCATTGTTTAAATTGCAGTTGATACTGTGGTTTATTTATTCCATCACAGGAGCAGGAATTGGATATTCTTTTAATGTTGTTAGAGTGTTTCTTCTGCAACAAAAATATGCGTTTAAAATATTGATCTTTATGCTAAAGTTTTCAGCACTCTATCAATTTTTCTTAGCACATGGCTTATTTCCTTTGTGCTATTATGTTTTGCATTACCGTGATCACTATTTGGTTGATAATAAATGTGTTCTTTTCCTTTTTCAATGAGAGTTCTAATGAGTCTTTAGATTTTTTCTTCCTTGACAAGTATGTAAAATTATCTGTACCTATTCAGCCTGCATCCTGTTCGAGAAAAACTTTTCTGTACTTGGATATTTCTCCAATTCTCAAGTAACGTGAGATACTGTGGGATCATGTCACGGTGTCATCAAATATGAACTCTATGTATGGATTTAGAACCTTTTACACTGGTGGAGGTGTGTGACAACCCTGACTAATTGAATATATGGAACCCAAGCCTCTGTACCACTTGTTTCTTGGTTTTGTATCTTGGAGTTTTATGAATAGTCTTTGTGACTCACTGCAATATAGCCAAAGTAAATGAGTACTGTTTTTTGAAGTTGATAAAGAAACCGAGCATGGTCACCCTATTTAAGGAACTTAATCATTTTATGGTTAAACTAATTTACGCCATCTTCTGCTTGTATTTGTCAAATGTGGCTTATCATATTGACCCAGCAGGATTTGCAAATAGATTCTGTATCTGGGTCATCATTTTCAACAAATTCTATGTCAAGGTCCAGCCAGTAAGAAGAATATAAAAGCAGAACTATCTATATTTTGCATGACAACAAAAATTTAATGTTTTTTTTTTCTTTCCCCACTCAGTCCAAGTTTTGATATGAGGTTGACTAAGGTTTGTGTGCAAGATTGTTGATAATTTATTGGAACCGCATTATTGAGTTCAATTCTTTGTAAAATCAATACAAATATTTGTTAAATTAAAGCAGCATTGCTTTTACCCAAAAAAAAAAAAAGGCAGCATTGCAATGAGTATTGTGAGACATTAATTTTAGATGACTGGCACAGAAGGCGACACGGCCAGTTGATGTTCCTTTGTAATAGTAACTCATTTTAGACATTGTTTTTCTTAACCTGGATCTCATTCATTGAGTTCTATAAAACACTAACCTCTGTAATTGGAAATGACTTTTCTTGTTGTCTGTCCTAATATATTTGCTGTTAGATTTGGCTGCTAAGAAGTGTGTGTCATGTGATTCAAAGGATATGCGACCAATGACTGAAGAGAGTGCAATGGAGATTATGTCAAAGGTTTGGCATTTAATTTATAGCGTGCACATTCTTGTTTAACTCTAAAAATGTTCTTTTTTCTGTTTTTAATTACTTTTCCTTTTCGAAAAAGGTCCCCGGTTGGAATTTGGTGAATGAAGATGGTATGCTAAAGCTTAACCAGTCATGGAAACTGAAAAGTTTCACCAAAGGATTGGAACTATTCCAGCTTGTTGGGAGTGTCGCTGAATCAGAAGGTAAATACTCCGCTCAGTGGCTTATATGGTGGCAATGTCTTATTCACTGGTAAGAAGGTTTTGGTTGTTTACTCCAAGTCACTTCTTTCAATGGATATGCAGGTCATCATCCAGATCTTCATCTAGTTGGTTGGAACAATGTAAAAATTGAGATATGGACCCATGCAGTTGGTAAGATTTTACTGCAAGACATTAGTTGTTTATACAAGCTTTGAATTTTGACGTTGGGAGATCACCTGATCTCTTGGCAACACTGATGCATCTATGCTTTAACACTGAGTTTCAATAAATGGTACAATTCAAACTGATTTCTGCTGGATTTTAATGTAGTCCATTCAACATCTAAGCCGTTTCATTTGCAATGTTACATTATCATGCTTTTGTGCATCTTTTACATTTGGTGTATTGAAAAATTGAAGTCTTCAAGTGATCTGGCAGGTGGTCTGACAGAAAATGACTTTATACTTGCTGCCAAGATCAATGGGCTTGACCTGCACCACCTCCTGAGAAAGAAGGTTTCTGCAAGTGCTACTTAGAGGTCAAGTCGAATTGCATCAGATTTGTCAAATGATGTGGTAAAAGTGTTTCATGCAGTGAGAATCTTCAGTATGATACATCATGTGATGGTCCATGTATTTAGGTTATCTGAAAAGATTATGCTTGAAAACGTCTTGTCTTCTTCTTCTGCTTTTTAAAATGTTTTTGGCTACATCTTAAATCTGGTTGCTTCCTTTTACCTACTTTAATTATGCATGGAATAGATTCCAATGCATCTTTACTTTTCCTTGTGATCTTGGCAACCACATGCACAGAGCCCCACTTAATCTTTAGATTTGTCAACCAATACCAAAGACAAGCCCTGGTGCTGTGGATTTATTTCCAGACTGTCTGCTGAATAAAATAAGAAATGGTAAACCAAGTTATCTTATCCGATTTTACAAATGCTCGCAGTATCTTTACACCATTTTGCACCTTCCTCTTACCCACATTAGTGGCAATAAAAGCATGGTGCTTTTCCTCTGAGGTGACACTCACAGACCGGATCTTCCATGTGAATTAAGGGCCATTTAATCTAACTACTCCCTCATCCAAGCACAAGCTATGCTGTTGTCTGAAAATAATCCCCGTAGGCAAGCATGAGATATCAAACAAACTTACAGTCTGAAATAAAGTTATTCAAACAAAACGAAATAGTACAAATAAGTACATCAGACTCCAGCTTAATTAGATCAAAATCTCAAAGGTCAGTTCTACAAATATTGGGATCTGAAAAACGACCATTTCATCATCTATACTTCAATACTAATTTATAAATGAAGAATTCTAGGTCCTTACGCGATATTAGAGCTAAGATGTTGCAGAGAATGTTAAGAGTCTCAAGATAAGAACCATGCAACTAATTGATCGTAATGCAACCAAAGTCATCAGTAGAAACAATCTAGAAAAAGAAAATGATAGTTAAGAGATGTTGCAGAGAGAGTATGTCAGTAGGTAGAATGGCAATATTAATGTTTCAGAAGAACAGATTCTCATGTATTAATGTCCTCAATTGTTTGACTTTTCCATTGTATGCAACATTTTCCATTGATCCATGTTGTAATAACCAACTGGGGAGGGTCAAAAGATGTATTCGAATCTGATTATGAAACAATTTATTTGTACATTTTTCTCAGGAAGAAATCTGAATGATACCAATGCATAGGGGCAAATTCACTTGCTTTTGGACGAAATAATTTGGTGGCTTAATGCATCAAATAGCTTTACTGACAGGACTTTTCGCACACAACGTCATCACTGAATAGGCAATTCAACACAAGTGATCCAACATTTATGCATATCAGTATATCATTTTCAGCATTATCCAAGCACAATTTGCAATAAAGAGATGAATCTACCAGTAAAGTAAGAAGCCAAACTAGCGTATGACTGCCATCAAAGTAAGTAAGTTCTTACCTGAAAGAGAAATATAACATCTGATCTTCATTTGGACAGAGGCTTTTGGAGAAGAGCAGTCAAATAAACCTCCCCATTCTTTAGGCCACCAGAATCAGTCTTGTTCCCGATCGCCCACTTCACCTTCTTGTAACCCAATTTTCCAATCAAAGGACCATAGACCTTATCAAGATCCACTCTTTTACTAAAGAAATGATCCAACCACAAGTACCCACCAGCCCTCAAGACCCTATCCACATCATACAACAAAAACTCCAACATGGTCAAAGGTATCCACCTGTTCACTGCACGTCCACATCTAACCAGATCCACCACCCCATCAAAAACCGGCAATCTCTGCTGCAGCGGCACATGAAGTGGCACTAAACCCCTCATTGCCACCGCTTCATTGTTAGGCACGTTGAAGTTCATGGTTGTAGTCAGCACAGTCACATTATACATCTTGATTCTAGCTGCAAAAGTCCCAGTGCCACCGCCAATATCAACACCAAGTCTCACAACTGAACTGGCAGACTTAGCAATCTGAAGCAACTGTGGGATTGGGAGATCCAACTCAGTTTTGTAGGTCATAAACTTCGAGATCTCAACACTCTGATCAAAACCCATATCGGGGTTTTGCTTAGCTAGGCAAGAAAAGGATTTGCAAGAGTACTTAGACCAGATAACATTTGAGTCAGTTAAAGAAGAAGGAAAAGGGTTATGGGGAAGAGAATAGGGAGGTTTTGGTGGGGTTTTGGAGTAGCAACGGCGGCGTGGAAGAGGGTGGCAACCTCGGAGGATCAAAGACTCAGCAAGATCAGAGTCGAGTGGGCAAACAGAGTAAGGTGTATAAGTCATGAACTTGTGAAGAAGATCAGGATGGTTATGGCAAGCAGAGGCAATTGGAGAGAGTTGAGAGTAGAGTAAAAGATCCGGAGGGATGCTGGGTTTGGATGAAATGGTATTTGTTCCTGGGGTTGGAGTGGAAGGTTGGTGGCGCGTGAGGTGGTTAATGGTGGCGCGTATGGCCTGCAGTTGGTGGAGGAGCTGGTCTGGGACTGGTTGGGGTGCTGGTGGTTTAGGGGATTGAACGGTGGATGACAGGTGGTAAAGAGAGAGGAAGTTGGTGGCCACCATAGCCAAGAGAAGCACAAAGTTCAATCCCATGGTGAAACCCATCTCTTCTGCCTCTAAGCTGCCCTGGTCTGCTCTGCTTGCTCTATGTGGATTGTTCTAGTAGTTGATCAATAATAAGTGAACACAACAATCTAAGACATGGATCATGGATGCAAGTGGGTTTAAGATTTGTCCTTTGCTTTGCATTTGGTGACATGAAGGTTTGGTAATTGGTACCCGTTGGATTGTATGAGGATCTCACAAATGAAGCGATGTCAAAATCAACATACACATTTATTACATACCTAAATAGCTTTAGTAGCATCAATCTTAATAAATCTATAAATGTTGGGATCCAATGATATTTTGTCCTACATTGAAGTTGGGTACATATTCAATCTACTAACCTTCAATGGCAAAAGGGTAAATAAGGCCTAAATATTTTTACTAAAATTTAATTACTCAAAATTACATTTTGAAACTTAAAGCTTACAATATAATATAAGTCAAACACTAACATTTCAAGCATTCAATTAAAACCTTAACGTTTTTTAAGCGTGTAAAACAAATCTTAATTAAATAGAAAATTTGACGGAGTTAATTTTTCATTAGTTAAATGTTTATTATTTTTTACAATTAGATGGTAAACTTACTATCTAAAATTAAAATTGTAATAAATTATATTAATTTTCTAACAAAACTCCTCTTTCTAAGAGTTCTGTCATTGCCCCTTGCTGGAATCTTTATTTCCTGCTTATCGGACACGTTATCAATGGATATAAATTCCTTTAGGATCGTAATTTGAACTCCTCTTCCAAAAGTTTGATCTTGGTAAACTTGACCGTTAATAACATATTTGTTCTCTACAAGATAATAATTTTTCACAGTAAATGTAGCAATGTTAAATGATTCATTTTACAATGTTGTTTAAGAACTACGTTCTAAAACTGGGATCAATGCCCCGACTGAAAAGTATCATAAAATGAGTCTGAAGCATCTTTATTGCAAATGATTTAAAAGAAGAAAATATATAGACATACGAATTGTATACATGTTAAACAATTTTCCTCGAATGGAATATAGAATAAGATTAGTAACTTATTTGGAGAGGAGTTGTCGTTGACATAAAGTGTTCTTGTGAATGAAGTAAAAGAAAATTGTGATATAGAAAGTTTTACTACAAAAGACAATTCTCCAACTAAATTAGTTGAAATCGAAGATTATATCAAAGGTGTTGCTACTGTGATAGGAGACAAGTTTAGCATTTGACACAAACATTACTTCCAGTTCCTTCATAGCGTGGAGGTGCTTGCAGTAGACATCATGAGCATGCGGAGATCTTTTGCTTATTTTTAGAAACATTATTTCTTTTCGGTTGTTAAGTGGGAAATCAACTACTCCTATTTTCTTGTGATTTCAATTTCAGTTATGTGAGCGAGTTCACGTTTCATTGTCTTGTAATCTTCTCTTGTTTCTATTGCTTATAAATTAGATGAAGTTAATAGAATAAAGGGAGGATTATTTGTGTTCTTTCCTTGTGTGATATTCTTCCTTCTTTCCCTAAAATTTTCTTTATCAGTGGTATTAGAGCCAGGTTGTGGCAATGAATACCAGAAACTAATCCAATGCTGAGTTTCGAAATGAGACTCAAGAAATATTGGGTCGTCATGAATCTAGTATATACCAAATCCACTCCACACTTAAATTCATCATAACCAAACTACAAAATCTAGAGATCACCATGAAACCACCTATTGAGGAAAATCCTTTCGCCTTTGGAAACATTGAAAACAGTAGTAATCTATACACCAAATCCACTCCACACTTGAATTCATCCTAACCAAACTACAAAATCTAGAGATCACCATGAAACCACCTACTGAGGAAAATCCTTCCGCCTTTGGAAACATTGAAAACAGTAGTAATCCTCAAAACTTACAAAATTCCAACCCGCAAAACATCAATAACCCAATCCAAATTCTTAATTCCTATGACAACCAAATTCCACTATGACTACCAACGGCAATCGACAGCACATGAAGCTTCAATTTCCCAAATTTGATGGCACCAATCCGCAGGGCTGGTCTTACAAAGCTGAGCAGTGCTTTGCCTTCAAAGAAGTCCACCCCTAAGAATGTAGTGTTCGCCAGGTCGTGAATTTACAATGAGAAATTGTGTTTTGTACCTTAATAATAGGGTTTATTTGAATCCAAGTTGTTCTCTAATTCCTTCTCTTTTAGTAGAATGTCACTCAACTTCTACAGGAGGCCACTTTGGTTATCAGAAAACACTCTCCAGAATTAAGAAAGACTTCCAGTGGGCGGGTATGCGCAACCATGTAAAGAGATTTATAAGAGAATGTACAATTTGCCAACGCAACAAGTATGAAACCACCAAACCGGCGGGTCTGCTTCAACCGCTCTAAATTCCAAATAGCATCTGGTCTGAAGTTTATGTTGATTTTGTGGAAGATCTTCCTTCTTTAAAAGGCCATACTGTGATCCTAGTTGTGGTTGATAGATTATCTAAGTACTGTCACCTGATCCTTGTGAAGCATCCCTTTAATTTTGTCTCTGTGACGAAGGTGTTTACCAAGGAAATCGTTTGTTTACATGGAATCCTATAAACTATTATTAGTGACAGGGATAAAATCTTTACTAGTGCATTCTGGAATAAGTTATTCACATCATAGAAAACTCAATTGCTGATAAGTTCCAGTTACCATTCTCAAACCGACAGACAGACTGAAGTTCTCAACCGGATTATGGAACAGTACTTACGATGCTTCACTAGTGAACAACCAAAAAAATGGGCTGAATGGTTACCATGGGCTAAATACAATTACAATACAAGCCTCCACTCAGCAACTAAGCTCACTCCTTTTGAGATTGTATATAGTTGACCTCCACCTACACTCACCTCCTACAACAAAGATAGCTGCAGTTGAGGAACTTCTCCGAAGTAGAGAAGAGATTTTGTGTCAACTTAAGACCAATTTGCGGGTGGCCCAAGACCGTATGAAGATGCAAGCTGATAAAGGAAGGAGGGAAGTTCAATTTGATGTAGGAGATTTTGTCTATCTTAAGTTACAACCATATCGGCAAAATTCAGTTGTGTTTCGTGGTTCTCTTAAGTTATCAACAAGGTTTTATGGACCTTATGAAGTTTTGGAGAAAATTAGTCCAGTGGCATATAGCTTACGTCTACCCGATGGAGCTCAAGTACACGATGTAATCCTTATGAGACTTCTCCGTAAACATTTAGGAGACTGACCAAATCCTGTTACTATTCTTCCTCCGGTATCTGAGGACTCCAAACCGCTTCCTACACTTGTAAAAATATTGGGCCAACGTCAAGTTCAGAAAGGTCGATATAGGCCATACATCGAAGTCTTGGTTCATTGGGATGGCACTGATTCTTCGGATGCCACGTAGGAAAATTATAGACGGTTCTCTCGCACTTATCTGAAGTTTGTCCTTGAGGACAAGGACAATTTGGGGATGATGGAATGATAGGAGGCAAGTTTAGCATGTGACACAAACATTACTTCCAATTCCTTCATAGCATGGAGGTGCTTGCAGTAGACATCGTAGGCATGCTAAGATCTTTTGCTTATTTTTAGGAACATTATTTCTTTTCATTTGTTAAATGGGGAATCCACTACTCCTATTTTCTTGTCATTTCAATATCAGTTATGTGAGTGAGTTCACGTTTCATTGGCATGTAATCTTCTCTAGTTTCTATTGCCTATAAATCAAACAAAGTTAATGGAATAAAGGGAGGATTATTTGTGTTCTTTCCTTATCTGATATTCTTCCTTCTTTCCCTAAAATTTTCTTTTTCATGTTAGTGATAATGATACTATAAACATTAAACTGCACGAGATAAAACGTTTGAATTATACATTTTCATATACCAACTTATAGGACCATTCTATTCAAGACGGGAGTCTCGAGCCAACAATCAACAATAGGAATCAGAATTCCACCACTGACCCTAAACCTGAAGGGATCACCATCAGTGACGATTCAAAAGAAGAAAATATGAAATCATATATTGGAGTTGAAGAATTTTCTAAGTTGGAAACGACCTTAAATGGAATAGAAAACAAGATTATTGGCTTTTGTGGGGAAGATTTTGTGATAAAGGAAATAGAGAACTTTGATATGAAAAGGTTAATGGTAGAGGAAAGCTCTCTGAAAGAATTAGTTGAAGAATATATTAGTAATTGTGTTAGTTGTGAGGATAGTAATAAGGAAAAGGATAGCAATATCAATGAAGATAATATCATAGAGAATGACTCAAAAGGCTCAAAAGAGGGAATTGAAGAAATTTGGGTTGCAGAGGTAATAAAAGCATTAGCCCTGGAACTTGAGAACCATACAAAAAAAATAAAAAGAACAAATAATAGGAGAAAGTGATTTAGAGCATATTTAGTTCAAGGATGAAAAAGGCAAGTGGGCATATGATAATGAGCTAACTGAAAACTGAACCATCTTGAAGAAGGGAAGTGTGGTAGAGTTTATAAGGATGAATGCCAAAATGAGGCACTCAAGGAATTGGATAATTTTGGTGTTATGATGTTAGGGGTATTAGTCCTACTGCTATTTCTGTTAACTCATGGTGGTTGTAAAGTTCAACTTGCGATTCTTAAGGAATTTAAAAAATTCTGATAAGGGGCGGCGACTGAAATCCCACAGAAAGGAGTTTTTTTAAATAATATAATTAATTATATTTTTAATTTTAAAAGTGGGTCCCATAATGTCATATGATAGTGGGATCTATTGTAAAAAATAATAAACAATGCCACATTGTGTTAACATGACATTTAACTGACAAAAAGTTAATCCCATCAAATTTTCATTCATTTAGGATATGTTTTACACATTTTGGAAACATTAGGGTTCAAATTGAATATTATGTTATAAACATTAAGGTTAAAAATATACTTTTGGCCAAATTCAATTTAAACTTTAATGTTCAACTCGTTTAAAAAGAATCCTAAGGTTTTCCAAATGTTCAAAAACAACCTTATCATTTTGGAAAAGTTTAATAAAAACCCCAATTTAACAATTCTATCAACCTCCTATTACAAAAAAGTGGCTCTGACATATTATATTTCTTTTATGTGGGCTATATTCCACATGTATATCCTACATGGTAAGAGAACAAAAACTTATTTTTTTCTCCACTCCTAATTCTAGACAACAATGTTTAGTTTAATGCTAAATGTAATCATCTGAATTAGTTTTTGCCTGCCTTCATTATTAGAAGAAAAACAATGCCAAAGGATGACATTTAGCATTAAACCAAATGTTGTCATTTGAAGATGAAGTAAGACAAAAAATATATAAAAAAGCTCTAGACAATAACGTTTAGCATAAACCCAAATGTTGTTGTCTAAAATTGGTCATGGAGATAATTCAAAATATCATCTTCATGTTTCTCTATTTGTCAGTGTTGAAATCCCTAATCTTTAATCCATCTTTCTCGTGTTTCTCTATTTATGGTCATGTGGCTTTTCTCTCTCTTAATGTGGGCATTTATTAAAAGTTGGTGCAGTGCGCTTCTCCTTATTTCACGATGTGTTTCATCTTCTCCCTATTTCATGATATGGTGTTGCTTCTCCATTTCTCAGCATTTATGGTTTGTTTATATGAAAGATATATGATATATGATATATTGTTTTAATTTTTAATTTTAATTAAAATATTAAGTGGAGGAGACAAGGTGTGGTAACTGTGGACCCATTTTGTCTATTATGGTGGATTAGAGGTAACATGTAGTCTTGACATGTTACTTTTCTTTATCAATATTTCAATATTATATGCCAATCAGAGTTGCTTGAATTTTACATGATATTTGCATGGCTACATACATATTGTTATTGAATTTTCATCCATAAAACATTTGAATTGGTTGTGTCTCATGCTTATGAATAATGAAGAAATAATCTATAAACTTCTGTTATGGACTTTCACATTCATTTTCTTTTAAATTAAGCTTCCATATAAGTTGAAATGCATCTGAAACACCTCAAAAACTACATATTCCTATGAGATTGTTGTGATTTATATCATACAATTTCTATCAAAATGAGTTTTTATGTTGTGTCATTTGATCATCATTATAGTTTGAGTATATAGTGTTTTTTTTTTTTGCTCAATTATTTTTAGCTCAATTATTTTTAGCTCAATTAACATTATTCAAGGTAGCGTGTATGTGTGCTTGTATGTGTTTCTTTACATATTTTTATTTACTTACTATTCGTATGGTTATTTACTTATCATTTGTAGCATTATAATGACTCAATACAGAACCTTGAAGTTATATTATGGTAAACACTTTAAGAAATCTCCTAAGTTAAGTTATAAGGGTGGGTTGTCAAGTTATTTTGATAAATTAAAATTTGATTTTGTTAGCTATAGGCAAATTTGTGAGATGAAGACGAAACTTGCATACTTACAGGCTAACAAGGCTTATTTTGGAGTTTCATGTTTAGAATTAATGAGTCTTTAAGGCTTATTGAATCTAATGAAAGTTGCAGTAGGTTAATTAACCTTTTATAAATACATGAAACAATTGAGATGTATCTTACACACAAACTTAATGATCTGATTTTGACTCAAGAAATTTTGGCTATAACAAGTAATGATGAAGATTTGGGATTTGATACAGATGTTATGCATGATGAAGCTAATGTAGATATCAATGAATAAGAGAGTAATCATGATGGGGGTATAGGCAATTGTGATAATGAAACTGATGGTAATTATGAAGTTGAAGGAGTACAAAATACATTAGATGTTTCAATTTTAGATGATCACCAACCAATAAAGATTGATTATAATAATTATGGAATTGTCATCGATAATGATGAGTACCTTAGTGGAGAGGAGTATGGGGAGTTGATTAGAAGAATTAACACAAGTGTTAGAGTGAACCACGTGGAAGTACATTACATTGGACACCATGTATGAAGTTTGGTAATGCTAAAAAGTTTAAAGACGTTGTTGATTATTCAATAGCCACAAGGTTTAATGTTTAGTGGAAAAAAATAAGTCTAAGTAAATTAGAGTTAGATGTATTAAAAGATACAAGTACGAATTACATGTAGCCTATAATAGTAATAACAGGTGTTTCAAAACAAAAACATATAGATCTGATCATACATATTTCATAACAAACATCCTAAAATGGTATCAACAAAGATTTTGGCTAGACACTTCTAGGACAAAATTCTAGAGAAGCCTAGCTTTACCATTTGGAAGATGATTGAAGACTGCAAGAAAAAGTTAAACATATTTGTGATGTCCTCAAAGAAACATCGAGTCCATAAAAGCAAACCATTTTGTTAACACTATTATAATTTGAGTTACTAGATATTAAGAGTTTCATCTACAAAATTAAGACAAGTTTCATAATCATTATGTTCAATTGTTAACATGATTATTTCAAAGATAACAAATAAAAGGACGTTTTTAAGAATAGCCACAAAGATCCACCATTTTGTTAGGTATAGGAACATGTACAAAATTGCATCATTTTGTTTAACAAAGGACAACTTGAGATGATGATAAGAAATGGCAAAGGAAACTTAAATGTTGCTTCTTATCATTTTCCATACTTCAGTTTGATTTAGACATCATGTACTAGATTTTCTATGTTGTATTGCTCATAATTTTATTCATCTCACATATCTGATAAAATGTTTGACTAATCCTGTTCAAAATATAAGAATAGCATTAAAACTGGTAAACAAATATTGATTGAAATCTAGACATTTGACTATGAATCTGGCAAGTGATGGATTGTACTATAAGGACATCCACCATTATAGTTCCTCATCAATCACTCTGACCTTAGTTTATAGGAAGGTTGAAGTTGGTGTATGTATAAAACTACAATCAAAATTCTCCCATTACAATTAAGACTTATTTTATAGCTTTTCCTTTCTGTTCTAGTTTGAGTAACTATTATTCCACAATAGAAGCCCTTCTATCTAAATCTAAACCTTAATCACAATTTTTTATACCTTTGCCTATTACTCCTATTAGCCTTATGAAGCTATAAATTTGCCTACTTCATTCGTTTAATAATTGAGGGAGTCATAATACTCAATTCACATAAACGATATCAAAACTAATAATGTCAGAAACTTTAGTCCGTTTATACAGATGCTAAACTTGATTCCTCCAATTCATAAATTCCTCAAACTATAATCAATTTCATTCTAGTTCATAACAAAAAATATCTCAAAGCTATAATCAATAACTCAAAACAAGTTGCTACCTCTTTAGCAACATATGGCATCTTCGTCCAAACTATGTATGATGAGAGTGTTGCATTCACAACAACAATGCGTGAGAAGGATTTAATCATCAAAGCCAAACTAAACAGTTTAGTGGTGCAAAAGGTACTTTCGTTAGAGAAGAAAAAACCTAAAAGAAGCATTGAAAAATGTTGGGATTATGGATTAAGGATTTGAACCAGAAATTGAGAAGACGTGAAATGGAGGAGGATAAGGGAGGCATCTGGTTTCAAGAGTTTAGATCCTTTGTCCAATTTTATGGTGTCTTATTCTGTCCCATAAATTTCAACCATTCATTTATGTGGTTCCCGCATAAATAAACGTGAGACCCGCATAAATAAATGGCTGAGATTCTTGGAACAGAATAAGACACCGTAAAACTGGACAAAGGATCTTGTCCCGTCCAAGTCAGACATCAGTTATCATCTGGTGTTGTTTTCCATTTGGCTTCATCTCTAGATGACAACATTTGACATACTTAAAAACAATTCCAATGGAAAACGTTTGGAAAAAAACCCGAATGTTATTGTGTAGGGAAAATAAGACCTTCATTTTTTTAATTGTTTGGGTTCGGGCTCACAGAAAAGTAATAAAATATTTTAATTGTATTTTTATAACGAAGAATTGACAAAAATAGTTAGATGGGGTTATTTTTGAACATTTGAGAAATCATAATTTTTTTAAACGAGATGAATCGTTAAGATTTAAATTGAATTTTGACGAAAACATTTGTGTCTTATTATATTTTGTTATATTTTAGTTTTAAAATATATTTTATTTTTAAAAGTTGAGTTATGTTATATTTTTATTGTTATTTATTTATTTATATATTTATTGTAATTTTATTTACGTATTTTTTTAACGTGTCAGTTTTACTTATTTACTCTTTAACCTGAATCACTATTTTATTGTCACATCTGCATGTGGATCTATTGGAAACAATCTCTCTATTATGTAGGAGTAAGGCTGTGTATTATCCAATGTTTTAAAAACCGGACCGGACGGTTCAACCTTTTTTGGTTGAACCGGACCGGACCGGACCGGTCCGGTCTTATTTTAAACCTTTGGTCTAGAGCCTCCTGTAACCGACTAATGACGCCTTGCCCTTCTCCACAACGGTCCATAAGGAGGGCGTTCTCGAACA
>JAOTAX010000002.1:36934184-36961903 GCA_025629825.1 Erythroxylum guanchezii
AAATTCAGTCTTCAATTGTTCATTGTATCCAGTAGTTGAAAGTGAAAAAGAGAGTAGAGAAAATATTCAGAGATTGCTAGGGTACACCTGTGGGTATTAAGAGGGTTTCTTTTATTTTCATTGCAATAAAATATTTTATTTTTATTTATTTTTATAAAATTTTCATCTTATTTATTATATTCTGGTTTGATAGTTGTTCATTACCGGTTGAACCTCTAAACCTTAAACCTTTCTTTCGACCGATTCGATGTACGGTTCGATTTTTAAAACATTGGTATTATCAGATCTTCCTAAATCCTGCTTCATTACAAAACTTCAGACTATGTGTGATGATGATAATTATGATCTACTGTTAAATGGTTCAAAATGTTTTATATGTTCCCCAGATATGATGGTCCAAGCCATAAAATCACTTTCTCATGTACCAAGTTAGTTTTGCAATAGATTGTGACTCACGTTAATTTAGATTGAATGTCTTTAGTTTTAATTATTGAATCAAATAATTTACTTGAATCATGTTATTAACAAGCTATTTGATACATATCTTATAATTTTTTTAGTGCATACTTATAAAATAAGGGTTGTGGTTCCACCTATATAAATAAAAAATATTTATATTTGTCAAACTTGAAGATGTAGAACTGAAAGCACGTGAACTTTGGGGAATCTGCTTCATGGCGTTAAATGTAATCCATGCAATGCAAAGTCCCAATATCAACCGTTGCTTATTTATTATAGATAAAGAAAACTTCATTTGCTTTATGTTATTTGATATGTAATACTTAACTTACGATCTAGGGCATATGAAATATAAAAATGATTATTCTAATCATATGATATTATAAGTACACGAAAAATATTAAACATAAAAGTTAGTAATATTATAAATATATACTATTAAAAGAAAAATAAAATAATACAATATGTATTATCAGTTATTTTATTATTTTCCTTATTATTATTATTATTATTATTATTATTATTATCATCATTTTAATCATTTTGTTTTATTTATTTATTTATTTTTATTTTTATTTTCATTCATTCACGTGAGTCATTTGTAAATAATTTATTTACTACTAGACATCTCTAGGCCAGCATCTCAGCGAGATTTCCGCTGGATGTTGTTGTTCTTATTGTTGTAATATGTATAATCAAACTTTGTGAAAAATATAGACACCGATCGATGGTAATGAATGTTCACTTGTGAAGTAGTTATTGTAGTTTTATAAGCATAATATATTCGATTTTTTAAACAATAAAAAAAGAAAAAGATTTTACAAGTGTCTCTTAAAATATAAAAAATAAAAATTTGTAAGTAAAATTTGTTAAGAATAAGTATTTGATTTTTTTATTATCTTTTTTAATTTTCTTATATTGATGTCAAAGAAGATGATTGATGATGACATAATCCGATTAATATGTAGATGTTGGTAGAGAAGTCAAAATGGACTTGGCCCTGCCCGATTTTTGCTCTGGTTGACCGGGCCACGGGCGGACCACAGACCGAGGTCGACCAGGCCATGACCCGACCGTTACTTCTAAAACAAAGTCATTTTGTCACGGGCCATAGGCCAAGCCACGGGCCAGTCAGCCCATGGTCGGGTCAGGCCCGGATGTTGGGTTAGGGTGGCTAGAGTTTTCTTAGATTGAAGATAGAGTCTTGTTTAGATAATGGATAACTTATCTTAAACCTAAAACAAGCCTTGTTTGGATACAAAAATAACCTAAAATAAACTTAAAAATAAATATTATTTAGTTACAAGATTAACCTAATCTCACCCTAACATAAGTAGTGTTTGTCAACTAAAATAAAGATACTTAGAATGAGAATAAGGATTATTTGTTACATTTGTCATTTTATTCTAAAAGTATAATAATAAGTATTTGGCTATTGCAATGATAAAGTTAGATTTGATTTATTTAAATATGAGATTAAGAATAACCCAATATTAAAAAGCTTACATTTGTGATTTATTGATTTTTTTGGGAACTATGTTTTTTTTAAAATGACTACTGCGTTCAAGAATATTGTGGCAACACTCAATAAAGATGAAAAATTGAATGAAAATAATTATAAATTTGAAGTAAGAAAATCCAATATATGTTGGAAGGGTAAGATGCCCTTGATTCTCCAAAATTATAGAAATTCCCAAGGAAGATATTATGGCCCAACATAAAAAACCATGTGGCATATGACTTGTGAAAAAAGAACTTCTTAGCTCTTATAATATAGACGATGATATTATCTGAAATTTCAAGAGGTATGATAATTCCAAGGACATATGGTCTATACATAACATGTTTTGGTATCACCTTATCACCAAATTAAGGATATTCAATATTAAGTTTGACATTTATAAAATAAAAATGAAAACGATGGAAGATGTTATAAGGCATCTATTATTAGAAAGTGAACATCTTGAGACTTTTGAGCAACATAATGAAGTGTATATGACTAAGTTATACTCATAGGTAACACAAAGTAAGAAGAGAAAAATACTACAGTGGAACTAAGTTAAAAAGTGGAAAGAATTCAATAATTCTTAAGATCCTAAGAAGGCTAAAGCTAATTATATGAGATGAAAAGCATGAAATGGATATTTTTCTTAGAAACATTACAACACCCATGGTTTTATATCGAATGGTTTTATAGTATTAGATGTTATTTATCAAACAAACAAAATTAGTTCTTATTCAATTGCATTATCTATTACTTGTAATATTGATGCTAATTTGTAGCATATTAGACCTAGTCATATTGACAAAATTGAATAAATCAATTAGCCAAAGACAGTATTTTAGAAGACCTATATAAAGTAGAATTGTTTACTTATGAATACTATCTAATTGGCAAAATAGCACAAAACCCTGTTGTAAGGGATAAAGAGTTGATGAGTTATTATCAAGGTTTTGAAACCTGGATCGGACGTCAAACCGGAGGCTTTATTGATTACCGGTTTGACCAATTTGACCACCGGTCAAATCGGTGTGACATCATAATTACGCAATAATTATATATAATATTAGTAATATTAAAAAATATAAAAATATACCAAATAATATAAATTCCTATACTTCTGTTAGATTCCTAGAGAAAAGATGGGTTTTACTTTTGAAAGATTTAAAAAACACATGAAAGAAAAAAGCAAAATAAAAAAATAAAAAATCATTGAACCAGTGGCCAACTGGTTCGACCAGTTCCAGTTTAACCGGTCAATTGACCAGTTCGCATTGGTTCAATTGAAGACTGATTTTTAGAGGTCACTTGGACCAAATAGTCGACCGATCACCGGTCGAACCAGCCAGTCCAGCCTGGGTAATTCAAAACAGAGTTTATTGCAATTAATTCACTAAGATATTTACGGTATATGAATGTGATAGCAAGGCATAAGGGTACTTATTTCATCACCTTTATGGAAGATTATACTTAGTATGGTTATGTCTATTTGATTTCTCATAATTTTAAAGCACTATTTTATTTCCAAAAGTATGTAACTTTAGTTAATAACTAGTTAAATAAGAAGACAAAGGCTCTCATAACCTATTGGGGATAAAAGGGATTGTTTGATAAATTCAAGATATTGTGTGATAAAAAAGAAATAAATAAATAATTGACTATTGCACAAAACCCTCAATAAAATGGTATTATATATATATATATATATATATGTATATATATATATAATAAAACTCTTCTAAAACAAGTTAGGTATATGATGGCTCATAAAAATTTACTTATCACATGTTAAGGTGATGCATTATTGATATCAATATGTGTACTTAACTAGGTGCTTCTTATATCAATTACTTAAACATCGTATAAGTTATGGATATGTCAAAAAAAAGTTGGTTTATCACGTATGAAACCATAGAGACATATCACTAGTATTCATGATCCATCATATAAGTATATGGGATTAGTTACAAGTGGGAAGAAGAGTATCTTCAAAAGATATTTCAAGCATTCTAAAAGGTATATGCTTCCAAGTGAATAAAATAATAATTGAATTTAAGTCACAAGATATCACATTCTTAAAGAATGGTTTTCTAATACAAGCAAGTAGATGATAAAACTTATCTTTAAAGGAGATATTAGATTAGGTTGATTCAGTAAGTTGAGAACAATTTGATGAAATGCACTCAAGTGGGACTAATTTATCAGACATTAAATTCATTTATGATCAATGTAAATTGTAGTCTAATATGAGTCCCCTAATATTATCTAGTTTAAGTGTAAACAATATGAAAGTATATAGATATGTTCCTCATAATCTTCAATTAAGCTTGTCATATTAGTGGATTAGTTCCTAAATGACTTTTTGATATTGAAGGGAAAACCTTTATTATAGTTCCATAAAAAAATAGTGAGTTGAGATATGTGAAAAGACTTTATTCATTCTTGCTAAGTACAAATGAGTTGTAAGGAGAAATGAGTTAAAGTAATAGAAGAAGAACTAATTTTGATATGCTCAACTTGAATCTTAGATTTGGTTAATCTTCCTAAAAGATGTAAATCCATTAGAGAAATAAATTTTCAAAATTAAACGAAAGGCTAATAGTAGTATTAAAAAATAAAAAGTGTGTTCTTAGGCAAAAGGACATACACAATAACAAGGGATTGGTTATAAGGAGACATTATCATCTATTATAAGGCTTACATTAGTTCAATCAATTCTAACTTTAGTGGTTAAATATTTGTAAAAAATGCGTTATTAATAATAAAAGGCAAAACCCTTATGATACACTAAATTTGGCTTAGTTATTAAAAATAGAGAACTAGATGAATAGATCTATATTAAGCAACCAATATATTTATGTTTAGAAAGGTCAAAGGAATAAAATGTGTGCATTGTTTAATTCATTCTATGGTATAAAGCACTCTTTAAGGAAATTGTATATTCATATTAATTTTAGTATAATTGACAAGGATCATTGTGTATATATTAAAAGATCTAATGACAATTTTGTAATTTTATTGTTAAATGTGTATGATATTTGGATAGCTAGTAATAATCAATCTATTAATAAAATCAAAATAATAAAAAAAATAATAATGATAATAATGATAAATTGGCTATTAACTTATATTAGAGATGAAGGAATGTGTTAGATTGCATATAATCTACCAATCTTTTTTACAAGTTACATATGTATCAAGTAAATATTTGAATAATTTTGTATATAAGATTGTAAACTATTTGTTATGCCTACTCCCCCCAAAGGTGATTGCCTATGCAATAGGCAGTACCCACAAATATCACAAGAAGAGGAATAGATGAAGAAGGTTCTTTATTCTAATGCAATTGATAATCTCATTTACATTATATTATGGATGAACAAGTGCATTAGAAAGCAATAAAAAATATTAAGGTATAATAAAGGTCCCAAGTATCAATGCAAAATCAAGTACATAAATATCGGAAATAGCCTCTCTATTATGTAGGGATAAAGATGCGTACTATTAAATCTCCTTAGACTCTACTTTATTGCTAGACTTCGGATTGGATGTGATGATAATGATGATGACATAATACCTCAAAGAGAAGTGAACTTGGAGTATATTCCTATGAGATAATTAATAGCAAATCATATGAACAAGTTGATTTCTAGATAATGTTTTCTATATATGTTAGGTCATTAGGATCGGTAGGGTTTAAATTTTGATTTTATATTATTTCTTCCATATGAATATTTATAATACTTATTATTAGTGATATCTTATTTGTCATTGAGTACTTAATGCAACATGTGTTTAATCAAGCATTAACTATTGATTTCTAAAATAAAATTTAGATGAAAGTTTAGTTATAAATAAATGAGAATGCTTGATTTTAGAGTTAGTGTGTGGCCATAGGATAAATGTTGAAATGAGTAATGAACATTTAGGCCTAGATAAAGAAAGTATGTTGAATAGATGTGAGATATCTTCTCGCACAAGTAATTGCTTTCGTTACTTTGTAAGAATATAGATGAGACAAGTTTTACATAATTTATCTAAGAGATAAACGAGAGCTTAAGACTTAAAATTTAGGCGTGACAATTTGGCCCGGGCCGTGGCCCGAAACAAATAATGTCATTTTTTAAATTTGAAAAAAAAACTTAAATTGGGCTTGTTATGCTCAGTTAGCCTTCGGCCCATTGGATCACAAATCACAGAGCCCTCGGTCTGGCTGGGCAGTCTGCCAGGCCCGACCCAGCCACTGCCATCCTTTAACTTAATTGCCCTTTTGGGAAAATTCGCGAGTACCTTAGGAGCACACCACTGTCCCTACTCTGAGCAGCTAACTTAGCCTGAGAGAGTATAAGGAACTCAAGAAAGGTCCAATCTTTAATTCAATCATGGTGTGTTCTTGTTATCTTTACCTTCAAGTTCTTTTTCTTGTCCTTTTGCCTTCTTTAATTTTGCTTCTAAGCAAACTGAAAGCGTGTTAGGGTTGCAATTACTTTTTTTTATAAAATTGTTCTTGTATTCCGTTATGAGATTGGTTTTTGCTTGATTCTTTAACGGTGACCTGATTTAGAAGGTTCAGAGCTGTTTGGTCCAATTATGTGAACCCTTTGTATCGGTGCTTCTCTAATTTTTGCTTCGGAGATTTTCTTTTTCTTGTGGCTTTTGCTTTTTAGTTTTTGATTAAACGGATTTCACTTATAAATTTCTGTTGTTGCATCATTAAAAGGATGTTCATTTTTTTGGGAAGATTATCTGTTTTGAAGTTAGAGCAATTAAGAGTTTTGGTTAAAGGGGTAGTTAAAGGGTAACTGATCGACACTATAATCAGGCTTTTTTGGAGCAGGCTTTTGGGATGCTGTTGAATCTTTTTGAGTGCATGCTGCGATTGTATACAATAGTTGCAGGAAATCTGTGATCGACTATGTTAATTATTTAATTCTTGTGTCTGAGTAGGAAGCCATTTTCTGAAGCAAGTTTTCCATGTTTTAAGAGCTTGTTAGCATCACTTACAAGGACCTTTGATTGCTAGAACCTGGCCAAAGGTTCTGGGAAGTTGTCTTTTGTGGGGATCAAACTCATACTGTACTTCTGTTTTGGCTTGATAGAACTTTTTTTTTTCTTGTTGTTTACAAGCTTATAGAGTGTCTTAGGCTTGTTCCACGTAAGTCTCATCTTATGACAGCAACTAGGGCAATTCTTATGTCCTTTGGAATTGCCTTATTGTTAATTTTTTCATTTCATACCATTTTTGTTCCTGTTCTTTTTTGTAGTCATGTGTTCTATAAATGCCATTTGGGTTCATGGATTTTTGGAAGCTCTAAAATTTGATTCCTCTGTTTACTGTCTAGGATGATCCTGAGTTGGAAGCAATCAGACAAAGAAGAATGCAGGAACTCATGGCTCAGCGTGGCATGGTAATTTCACTTTGTGTTTAGAGGTTGCTATAAACTAAGTGCCGCAAAGTGCGATTAACTCAGATGTTCTACCTCAAACCTTATAATTAACAGGGAAATCAGCAAAACTCTGAACAACAAAAGGCTCAGGAAGATGCAAAGAGGTTAGCTTAGTTTAATGGTATCTAATCACTCATTTTTACTACTATTGGACCTAGTTTACATTTGTTTTTCAATGTGCTGTAAATATATTTTTTTTAAAATGAAAAAAATAAAATCAAACTTACAATTTTTTTTTTACTTTTCATTTAATTGTTTTAAATGTGTGCTCTTCATGAAATTATTACTTTCATGTTTTCAAAATGCTTAGTAAACAATGAGTGACAGAGTTAGTTTCATTTACCTGTTCCTGTTTTCAAAGCAGAAAACTCCTTTTGGACATGGTTACCAAATTGTCTTTGATATTGTTTTGGAGTTGGCATCTAAACCATGGATCATGTGATGTAGGGAGGCTGAAGAGCAAAGACAGATGATGCTTAGTCAGATTCTATCCTCTGAAGCTCGAGAAAGACGTTAGTTCAAACTAATCTTGAAACTACGAGTTTCTTCATGCTGGTTTGCACTTAGTTTGATGTTTTCAGCTTGCATGATTTTCATATTATTGGTCTCCTAGCTGTCACTTTCTAATGTCCATCTTGAAAACATCATACTCTTGGCACACATATTTTCTGTTAATTGGTCTCTGATGGCATACATTGTGAACTTCATATGGCACTCTTTGTTCATGATGTTAAATATTTAAAATTGGATTTTTCTCTGAAATACTTATCTTCGAGGTGGTTTAATAATCATTAAATCATGTGTATGAGGTTGTGCATCTGTGCATGTCCACATATTCAGTGGAGTAAGATATGCATCTGATTTGGTTCATTTTTAGGATGTGTAGGTGATTGGTTACAACTTTGATCTCCTATATTTTCAGCAGCTGACAATATTTCCTTTATTGCAGTGTGGAGAATTGGATTTTTTACTATATTTCACTTGTCATTTCTCCTGAATGTCACATATATTAACTTGCTGCGATGAAATCTATGCAGTTGCTCGAATTGCTTTAGTGAAACCTGAGAAGGCAAGAGGAGTTGAAGATGTAATACTGAGGGCTGCTCAAATGGGTCAGATAGTTGAAAAGGTATGCTAGTTTTTGTTGTTTCCTTCCTTTTTTGTGTTTATAGCCAATTGAGAATTTGAATCCGTGAAAAGTAACCACTGTTATTGCTTTTTTTTCCTCCTTAATCTTTTACCTTTGCAGGTTTCTGAGGAGAGGCTTATATCACTTCTAGAACAATTCAACAACCAGACATCTAAACAGACTAAAGTCACAGTAAGTCATGAAACTTCCACATCTGCTACAATATTGAGAAAATTCTGATAAAATTCTGATATTTCCCATAATTACCTCTGGTTCTGCAGATCCAAAGGCGAAGGAATGTCCTAGAGGATGATGATTAACTTGGCGTATATCATGCAGTACAATGAGTGACAGACGATGTGCAGTACAATGAGTGACAGACGATGTCTTTGGAAACTCTTATTTTGTACACTTAAAAATTTGCCTCCTATAAGTTGTTCTTGCCATATGTCTCTGTTTGAGAGAGAAATTTGGATGGCATTAACAAAAACAGGAGCATAAAGCCAATTTGATAATGAACTTGGCAGGGAATATAATGTCTAATAGTACCCGATTATAGGCCAATCTTGAATGCTCTGAATCTTATCTTGATCAACTTCAACACGTTTGATGGACACTATATTACCTAAAAAGGATGTTATGGGTCTAACCGGATAAACGCTTGGAGATTTTAACAAAAAACTAGTCATAGAAAAGCTAGAGTGCAATTTTGCAGATGCGTGCTCAACCGATGAGTTGTAAATCATGATACTATCAAAGAACATCAAAACAAATCTTCTTAGGTATGACTTGAAAAGATGGTTTATTGCATCTCAAAAAGTTGGGATTTTTGGCGAGACCAAATGGTATGATTATGAACTTGTAATCCGAATCCGAAAAACTAATTTAGTCAAATTGAAAATTTTAAAAATAAGAATTTGCAAGGCCTAACGTTGGAAGGTTTGGAATTTGGAATGAGAAGTATGGAGTGTGTGTGTTTGTAATGGTGGTAGAGAACTAGGCTCCTGAGAAGCGTGTTTAGACGTGTGAACTAAAGCTTGAATTTTGGATACTGGATCTGATATTTGATCGTTAACTATCAAGTGTACATAGATCCTATGCTCGGAGTATAGGTAGAACTGCATCTCTTTCTCTGGGGTGTTCGTATTTGGGACATGACATGACCACCGCACCAGTGTCTATCCTGTTACGTGGAGAAAGTGAAATCAATTCATAATATCAATAAGAAGGCAGATAATGGATATAGTGGATATCCTCTTTTAGCTCTTCCAACACCCAAATTAGCACCGAATCAAGCGAAGCGAATACATTTCTCTGAAGTTTACGTGTGCTCTGTCTCGGTCTCTGCCAATATTTCGGATTCTTCTCCTTTTCCAACCTTTTCATAGCTAAATCTGTCTTTGTTTTTTTGGTTTTCTGGTCCTTGTATCTGCTTACATGCTTATTGTCAGAAACCAAAGGTAAAATCCTTCGTTTTAGCGGCTGTTCGGTCTTCCGCTCATACCCAGATGGAAAAGGAGCCTCTATTGCCGTATCAGAGTCCAAGAAAGAGATCGTTTTTACCACCTCCGGTGCTCTGTCCACTTCCTGAGCATAATGAAGTTTCTCTGCCGGTTCCGATCACTCCATCGGAGCTTAAAGACCGTCTTATTTTTGGACCGTCTCCACCGTCTCAGAGCGACGCTTCACCTCTGTTTGCGCTCACATCACCAAAACCATCATCTTCAAATCAAGAATTTGGTGACGTTCTTCACGAGTCACCCCGTCATCAACAACAGTTGATGCAGCAACAGTCTTGGTTGATTGATCCCAATTACAAATGGACCAAGACCAATCTTCACAGGTCCAAAACAGCACCCGCTATGGCTGTGATTAATGACCTCAAGCAATCTGTAGTCCAAAAGCCACAATTTGGCAGTCAGTCTATTGTGCGTCAAGCTGTTGTTCTCTTGCTGTTATATTTGGCCTTTGGTGTGCTCATATATTCTATTTATAAAGAAAGTTTTGCTGCAACTGAAACGCACCCGGTTGTTGATGCGTTGTACTTTTGTATTGTTACAATGTGCACCATTGGGTATGGCGATATTACCCCGAATAGCACAGCAACTAAGTTGTTTTCCATTTTGTTTGTGTTGGTCGGTTTTGGGTTCGTTGACATTTTGCTTTCTGGGATGGTGAGTTATGTGCTTGATTTGCAAGAGGAGTACTTGTTGAGGAACGTCACGAGAGGTGGTGAAAAAGATAAAGCGGGTTCTTATATTATTGATGTAAAGAAAGGGAGGATGAGGATAAGAATGAAGGTGACTTTGGCATTAGGTGTAGTGGTTCTTTGTATTGGAATTGGTGGTGGCGTTATGCATTTTGTGGAGAAACTTGGATGGTTGGATTCGTTTTATCTCTCTGTTATGTCAGTTACCACTGTAGGATATGGTGATAGGGCCTTTAAGTCCATGGCTGGTCGTATTTTTGCCTCCGTTTGGCTGCTTGTTTCTACACTTGCTGTAGCTCGAGCATTCCTATATTTGGCTGAGGCTAGGGTCGATAAACGCCATAGGACGATGGCTAAATGGGTGCTTGGGCACCATATGACTGTCTCTGAGTTTCTTGCTGCAGACATTGACCAGAATGGTTTTGTGAGGTATGACTCGGCTTCTGATTAAATTCTGTTGCATACTGCAAGTTTGCAATTGTTTGTTAAGTTGGTATTGGTTTACTGCCAAGGTACTTTTATTCTCCTAATTAAACTGACTGAACAATGGTTAGTATAGTTCTGAGTATGCACTTGCATTTCATGCGACTGAGTTAATTGATTCCACGTTTGTGTATTATCTTGCTTAGAAAGGCTCATGTAAACCACATCCAATTTCTATGTTACTGAAATCTAAATGAGCAAGATGCATCTCAATTCTGTATGACGTTTGATAAGTTAATATCTTTTACTAGACAATGTAAAGAATAAGATGTTAGTTTACACTTTACAGGAATTGATAGTTCGCAATAGATTCAGTAAGTGTAGGGTAAATGTTTTGCTTTTATTGAGTGCAGACTTCGCTAGTATTTGAAGTAGAGTTAGAAGTGATATCAAGTATAGTCTTATGAGTAGATATCTAATCATATGTTTCCTATGGTCTGGTGACTCAGATTATGGTGCTTGAAGTTTGAAATTTAGATGCCAGTTTACTTGTTTCAGTTTCTAAAGTTTGCGAAGTTTGAAATTTAGATGCCAGTTTACTTGTTTCAGTTTCTAAATCTGTTATATTATGTTGTTAATCTAACCAAAAGATTTTTGACCTTCTGGATTAACTTTCTGTTGCATCGTCTGCATATAAGAATTAAATCAGTGTCTGTTAACATGTATTATAAAAAATGTCCTGCTCCATTTTGTGCTGAAGAAACAATAGTAAGTATTCTTTCTGCCATGGATCGCCGGAAAAATATTGGTCGTCCATCTAATTGCTTTATACCATATTTTCTTCCCCATGATATGGACCTTCATTGTGTTTTCTGCTCTATTCCACTTCAATATGTGAAATCTTTGATGGGATTTCTTCTATGCAAGAAGCAGATTTGGTTCTTTAATGCCAAGTTGTTGGTCCCCACTCAAAAAGCAGATTTGGGTCTTTAGTAAATCTGACCTCATGTAGCAGAAGCAATTTCTTTATTCACAAGGCACTTCATTGGATGTTTTCCACGTACTATATCTGTATTCCTTGCTCAACTCTTTGTATAACCAACATGCTATACTTTCAACAACTTCCGCTCTAAGATCTACATTTAATTAATGAGAATCGAAGCTCTAGAGCAAAGTGCCAAACATTTGTCTCTTTTGGCTTTAGAAATGGATCCTACTGTTTCAGTTGGGTAAGTTTTTGAGGATCATTTTAGTAAGAAACAATGGTTGGATGGTTAAACTACATTGGCTGTGCATAGGCTTTATCCATACCTGACCTCTAGCTAACTCTAACTTCAAGTACATACTTGCCTGGTGAAAGTATATACTACAAATGATATTTGTTCATTGATAGTTTATTGACCCCATTCACAACAGATTTTTAAACTTGGAATAATAGCTGCTGCTTAACTTTCGTGATATTAATAGTTGGTGATTAACATCTTTGCTAATTACAAAATTAATTTCTTGGTATTTGCTTACGTGTAAGTGGTGTCACACTATGGGCTACTGGTAGGCGCCCATGAAATTGAAAAATAATTCTTATTCTGGGAGCATATAGAGTTGTAATGTTAAGATTTGATTAGTTTAGGAGGACGAAACTTGTGTTATGAATTTCAGCCTACCTGTAACTAGATTTCGAATTCCCACTAAATGTGGCTTTCCCCCTGCTGAACTTATCTGAGTGCTATATCAGTATCAATACCATGAACAAATTCAGTTTATCATGAGAATGTTGCATTATTTTGCATTTGCAATATTACTTTCATTACGCCCATAAAGGAGGAGCTGATAATAAAGATGATTTGAATTGAATGATGACCATACTATGCACACAATCCGAAGGAAATCATGCAGAAGCTTTAGAAATTATTATGAAGCTATGTAAGTAGCAACATTATACACTCTAATATAGGAGACCATTATTCCTGTGATAGTCCTTTCTTGTTCCCTTTATCTGAACTCCTTTACATTATTGTTGGTTTTTTGTCTTTTCCATCATAAATTTGTTGTTTATGTTGAACTCAACTTGTGCCAAACTGATCATATTGCCTTTTTTGATTACTACCATTGAATTTGTTTCTACAGTAAATCTGAATATGTCATATATAAACTCAAAGAGATGGGAAAAGTGTCAGAAAAAGATGTCATGCAGATATGTCAGAAGTTTGATATACTTGACAGTGGAAATTGTGGAAAAATAACTCTTGCTGATCTTTTGGAGAATCAAAATTCATAAAGAAGCACCTTCTAGCAAGTCTTTGGATGGAACTACCAAGTCATGAGACGATTTCAGTGGATTATGAGCGAAAGGGTTAGTTTCTCCTCTGATTAGATGCCAAGTTGCAATGTGTTTCTGCCAACTTGGTTGCCAAGATCAGTTGATCCTCTTTCACATCTATCCTAGTTGATTAGTCTCCATTCCTAAAGCATTTAGTTGTGATTCTGTTGACATTTTCAGCTTAGCATATGCTGTGGTTTGTTCAATAGAATGGCCTGGGTGAATGGGAGAACAGCTATGCTGATAGATTCATGTAAAGATGGATAAAGAATCTGATTAGCACAAGGGGATCCTAGATAATATCAATTTTGCAGATGCCAAGAAGTAGGATCGGCAGTTCTATACTAGTTTAGTCCTTACACAATGTAAATTCCAAGATGAAGATATGTATTTTACTCTCTTTGTGATCTTACTAGCACTTTGTTTCATTTTAGTTGATAGTCATCAATATAAGCAATGACTTTTACCTAATGAACTTTGATGGTTTCACAGTATTTTCTTTTAGATTTGATTGACTTCTTTTGGTTAAATACAAAGTTATATGAATATGTGTCCACTTATCCCAAAAGTCGTGTTTTGATTAATATAACAACAATAACAACAATGATAAAAATGTAAAATCTGAAGAGATTTAATAATACGTAACTTTATACATTACTAATAGAGAAGTTGTTTCTCAAATGTAATATATGGATCTTTACTAGCAAAAGGAAGGTAGTATCTGTACTTTGTTATGAATTGTCAGTTGTCTCATTTTGATGTGATGAGAGCAGAATTGTCGGTCAATCTGTTTACCTTTAATTTTGGGTAGAATCATTTCAGCTAGACAAGGACTGTGCTTAGACATTTGTCAATCAAGTGGGTTGAGAAACATCATCTCCTCGTGGAATTTCAACTTGGTCTTGTGGTATGAATATTCAACAACGCCTGTATCTGATTTTTATTTGTTTCTTTAAAAGCACAGCCACAATGCAACTTCGCATCCTTACTCTTAATCCTCAAGCTGCACTGCTGCAAGAACGGTTCAACACTTGCGAACTATGGGTTTATGGTTATCCCAAAAAGCTTTCTTTGCCCGCAATCACATGGTCATCAATCTAGTTCTAGTCTACTGAACTTTGATTTCAGGCGTAAAGTAGGGCGAAACTTTATGGCTGAGAGCAATTTACATGATGATCACAAGAGTTGGAGGAAATTAGTGCACACCGACCCAGTCACAGCCTCTACATGTTTTCAACTTTGACATGCACTTTTAACTTCTAGTGAGTTAGTAAGTATGACCGAGTGAGCTAAGACCTTGAAAAATAATAATTCAAAAGAACGAACCCTTAAAGGAAAAATAAGAAGACATAAGAACTCCACGATCAGTCAATTTTTTGGTTCGATTCTGATTTTATGATGGTTTAATTTCGATATCGAAAATATCAGGAAAAAAAAAAGAGATATACTGCTTGTCTGGTGGAATGAGGATATGGGGTCAAATGTCCTGTTTTTGGATCTTTTACTTACGTTCTTTCGATCGAGTCTGTCGTACATGGTTTGTCTAGTATGAAATATTCGATTGGTGTAATTTACAGTCTATTGAATTAATTCAAAAATTTACTCAGTACGCATTCAAAAGATGACAATTATAAATTATCCGTTTCGGGAAAAAAAAAAAAAAAGTGTCACAGCTGATGACTTCATTTCGTCCTGCTCTACTGACTGAGTAAAATTTTGGTGCCGACGCACGTTGTTAGACTACAGGATTTACTTGGAATTGGTCAGAAGAACTTGTGGGTATTATGAGGGACCATGAAAAAAGCTTTGAATGATGATGACGGTGTTGCAGAGCTTCAGATTACATTGTCCAATTTGGAATAATGGAGCAGATGGTGAAGTTTGATTAGGTCTAAGTTGACTATCGTTTTCAATTAAGTCGATGCCCAACAGATTACATCAAAGTAGGAAAGAATGTCGAATGATCACACTTTTAGTTTCAGATTGTATAAGATTTCAATCCTGAGAGTTATAATTTAATACGGTAGCCTTGGAGTTTTTTCCAAAGCCTGGTAGTATATGATAGTGATGTGAAGCTCGAGAGGACCGTAACCATAAATTATAAGAAGAAGATGGTAACTAGGACCAATTATGAACTGGTTTGATAACCTACTAGCATTAGTAAGCCAACACACTCATTTGCTCCTGTCTTGTTACTCCACCTATGTCTTCTTTTCTAATCATTTCCTCGTTGAGACTTAGGAGAGGGCTCCATTGGAATCATGTGCCCTTTTTTCAATACATACACTAATTATCAATGTTTAGATCGAAAGTTAAACCGAAAAGATACAAAAATTAAGATTTAACAGGTTTTACCAGTATTAGACCGCCATAAGATTGCTTCTTTAGTTAGGTTTCTTTCATCAATTGCATTACAAAGAGGCAAAAACTAATAGGACTTGTTATATGGATGAAACTGGGGCAGAGGAAGGTGATACATACCAATCATATCCACGTCCAAGAGATTCCATTTCACATTGAGCATAGCTAACCCAAAACCTACTCTTTCTATATAGATAGCGACTGAATAATCCAAAGGCTACCCTTTTCTGCCACACGTAAGAGAAAGCAAGGTCAACAATGTCATGCTCTTTTGTTCTTGTGTGTATAACCCAATCACTTCATTAAGTCATCTTTCTCAAGTAACCAACAATATTATAACCATCCAATTGATCTCATTAGATTCCTCACACCCATATAATATCTGTCCCTCCAAGTTTTTATATCCTTTCATGGTTGATTGTGATTCATATTACTTTAAACAAGCGTATGTGAGTTCATTCCTTTTGGTTTTCAAATTCAACACACTAAACTCCAAATTCCATATTCTATTGGATTCTTCTTTAGCAAGGGAAAAAAAAAAAGGATGCCATAATGCAATCTATTCTTCCATCACATCGAAACTTAAACCAGCAAGACAAGATATTTAAGGTTTAAAAGGTTCAACCGTATTATATTATTATAAAATTAGTTAAAGATCGAGTAAGATCAAAGAATTTGAAATATTATTAAAGAAGATTATTCTTATTCATTGAAGAATTTAAAGTTTAATTAAAAAAATTATTTTAATTGATTTATTTTAGTTTAAAAAACGTTATTAACTTACAAAATTAATCGGTTAATTAATAAAATGATGAGTTTTTAATAACAAAAGTTATTAAAGTAAATCAAACCAAAAAGCTAAACGATTAAAATTTTATACGGTTCCTCATTGATTACGGTTAGAATGTTTTTAATTGAGAGTTTGTGACTATATGAGCTAAATGTGTCAAAGTTGTGGACAACATATGTAACGTAGTCTAATTTGGCTTTAAATCTCCTGTTCCGTTTTTGCTGTGCCCATGTGACATGAAGCCGTCTAATTTCTTTTCTCCAAGTCTTTAATCTTCCTTATTAAACCAGCTCATTGGACTATTTGTCATGTGCCTTGACCTTGACTCTTAGCTTAACTTATTATTATTTTTAATCCTAATCAAAGTTCAAGGCCTAATTGGTGTGTATATGAGTGAAAGAGTATATATTCATATTATGTCTATCTTCTAGTTAGTAGACTAAACCCCAATAGTTTCACTTTTGGCTTTTCATGGTAATGTTACATGCATTAGGAAAAGCAATCCTACGGTGAGAGCAACTTGATCTTTTACCCTTTGACATGTATATTTCTTTTGCTACTAACGAATAGAGAAGATAAAGAAATTTAAGCTCGCAGGACATTGATTCTCTCATGATCCTTCGTAAGAAGAGGATGTAATTGAATCGGAGGGTTTTTACAATAAGTAAGTCCCTGAGGTGATGAATGCTCTAAGTCAGCAAGTCGATTTGCACAACGGTTACCTTCGCTGCAGATGTGCCTAATATCAACAATTCACCCTCTAAACAATCACTAACAAGAGTATAATAAGGGTTTGAATTGATTACTCCACTTCGAAGAAATTGGACAGCAATCGTAGTGTCAAGTTCAACAATCAGTTTTCTCGTATTGCGCAATTTCGCCAAAAGCAAACCTTGGCAGAGCCCCCATAGTTCTACATCAAGACTTCCTGAAGAGCCAATATTTAATATAAAACTTGTCACCCACCCGTCATTTGAATCCCAAATCCTCTAACATATATATAAATAGGCTAAAAATGCATTTTGAAATACTAACGTTTACAATAGAATATAGAATAGACCCTAGCATTTTGTAGTGTTCAAATCGAACCTCAACGTTTTTTAAACATTCAAAACAAATCCTAAGTGGATGAAAAATTTAACAGAGTTAGTTATCTGCCAATTAAATGCTACGCTAATACTGACGTAATATTGTGTTTATTTTTCAAATAAAAAGTAGGCCACATTGTCATATGGAAAGTAGGATTCACTATTTAAAATATATAAACAAGAGTCTCATTGTCACATAGCAAGTCGGACCCATTTCTGATTACTCTAAAAAATTAATTATATATTATGTTTTCCTTTTAAATAAAAATAAAAATATATTATGTTGATAATATTAATATAATTATATTTTTCATTGATAATTATTATATGTTAGATAAAATTAAAGATAAATTATTTTAATCTCTTAAATAACATTTATTAACAAATTATTAATGAAATTATATCATTTTATTAAAATAAATAATTTATAAATTAACCTTTTGTTTATAAATTAATATTGATTTGAAATATATTTTAATTATTAAATCAAAATTTACTTGAAATTTATATATTTTGAACATATTGTAAATTTAATTATATTTATTAACAATTATTAAATTTAATTTAATTATTCATAAGTCTTATTAGTAATTAATTTTAATTAATTAAGTATAATATTAAATTAAATTATTCATAAAACAGAAAATTGAAATAAAAATAAAAATAAAGAGAGCCTAAATTGATTGATGACGAAAGGTCGGATCAGCAAGAGCGGGAGGGGAACAGGCGGCGAGAGATCGACCGCGTGTGGGGGCCGTCATAGTGTGGGCTAAGGTCAAAAAGGTCGGTTCCAGTCCCGAAACGTGGAAGCATTCTATTTGCTATTACTAAATATAGTTGAACGTTTGAATCTTTGACCCCTCACCCGTCACCTCCCAAAAGGAGTCCTCGTGCCTGACTATCCTTCCTTCGCCTCTCATATTCACACTTCCAAGTTCTCACACCCTCTTTTGAAGGCCCACGAAAGATATGATAAGAAAGGGGAGGAGGGAGTAGCTGATACAGAACGATAGGTTGGAAAAAGTATGTAAAGGGAAAAATGTCTCCGTATGAGAAACCAGTTTCTGCTGTTCTAAATGGAACTTGTTTGTCAACGATCTTTGTGAAGTTGTAAAGTTAAACAGTGCTTGTGCAAGTTGCATTCAAACTCAGACCTTCCTTAATCCTTATATAATATATGCTTATCTAACAAAACAAGAAAGCTAACATAATACAGAGGGACATTAAGAGTCTCTCTCTAGCTATCTTCCTCCATGTCTGATGAACACACACACTTTTACTACCAGCCTTCACTCTTTTATGGTGAAGACATCTACACTAACAAGCCTCCTCCTTCTGTAGTTGCTTCTTCATCATCTTATGCTACTACTACTACTACTCAGCATGGATTTGATCCTTCTCCATACATGAGCTTCTCTGAGTGCTTGCATGGATCTGTGGATTACAATTTGCTCTCCAAATCCTTTCCCTTGTCGCCTTCCTCGTCAGAGGTGTTTTCATCTATAGAAGGCAAACCGAATCCTCCGCAAGTTGGAGAATTAGGTGGCGGCTCTGGTGACGGTGACGTTGGTGGAAACATTGATAATAATGCTCCGGCAACACCCAATTCTTCTGTTTCTTCTTCATCAAGCGAGGCAGGTGGGGAAGCAAATTCAGAGAAGAACAAGAAGGAAAATGATCAAGCAAAAGATCAGTCCGAGGATGGAGGAGAATCCTCTAAGAAAGGGTAAGTACATGTTTAGTTGTGTGTCCAACACGTTTATGTTTTTTCTTTCACACGGTCCCAAGATGGTGCAACAACTGTATGTGGATATGCAATGAACAGGAACAAGGGAAAGATGAGCAAGAAAGGAGACAAGAGGCAGAGAGAGCCAAGGTTTGCCTTCATGACCAAGAGTGAGGTTGATCATCTGGAGGATGGATATAGATGGCGGAAATATGGACAAAAGGCTGTCAAGAACAGTCCTTACCCAAGGTATGAATAATTTCTGAAACAATCACTTGATCCAGCTTTTTCTTTAGGCTCTTCTTTAATCACTCTAAGTATTGAACAGGACATGTTTTTGCATCGACTCTCTTTTGCCCATCTTGGTTGCCAAAAAAGTCAAAAGAGTACAACAGCTTAAATTGAAATTTTGGTTGGCTTGTCAAATGCCATTCCCCTTTACCATTGATGCTTTAAAACCAAGACACAGCATTAGTTACAGACTTGTCCATGTCAATCGAATAGACTATTACGTGACACAAGTTCCTGAAATCATCGAACACTAACTTAGCTTGCAATCTCAGGAGCTATTACCGGTGCACCACACAGAAATGTAGTGTAAAGAAGCGAGTAGAGAGGTCATTCCAGGATCCGTCGACCGTGATTACCACTTACGAAGGTCAACACAACCATCCAATCCCTGCAACACTTAGAGGGAATGCTGCAGCCATGTTTTCACGTTCTATGTTAACCCAATCGCACCTGGGAAGTACTGCTGTACCTAACTTCCCTCAAGAATTTTTGGTTCATCAATTGCCTTCTGTGAGCAGCCAGCTACTTGGCTCCGCCTCTACTTATCCACCCAACGTCGGTCATCATCTTCACCAGTATCAAGTTCCTGACTACGGACTTCTGCAAGACATAATCCCTTCCATGTTTCTTAAACGAGAGCCCTGAAAGCCTCGCTCGACTTCTCTTATTGTACATATACCTGGTGTTTTATCTTTCAGACTTGTTAGGTTATACTATTTTAACTCTGCTCTTCTTCTTCATCCTACATAGTATATGCTCATTTGGACTACTATTTCGATCCAAAGTGATTTGCTTAAGATGATACAGTTGGGAATGCTGTATTAATTAATTTAGAGAATGATGGAAATTGTTTTTCAACAATGAGTTTATTAGATTATTCATTGGATTGATGTTTCATTACATGCAACAGTAGTGAGCTTAAATGGAGTCAGCTTATAAATAGTATTCAACATACTTATTCATATATTAACCACATATTCACTTAAATGGAGGAAAAAGCAGAAAACTTTGACCTGTCACTTTAGGAGGGACAGCTGAATTTGATTAATTCATTCATCAAAAGCTAATCATTTGTCCAATAGTAGTCAAGAAAAACATACTGCCACATATTAGTCATAACATAAAGGACAATCATAGCTAATCCCTTCAAATTTGGGGTGGCGCAACTCTCAGGGTATTCCAATCCTGTGTCACTTAATCTTTGTCTATATATGTATGTGGATCTTACATAAATGTGTGAATAAAATTTAATAGAATATGGTAAGAATTAGTTAATTGAAACAGAAGATCTGATCCTTTCAAATCTGTCCACTCTTCTTAAAACTAGTGTATACTTTCGTTTCGTCAATTTGTTAATAGTGCTTATATAATTTGTCCAAAATCTATTTATTTTAAGCAAACTAGGGTTAAGATTAGGGCCTTGACCAAAATTGTTTTTAAAATCTTAACATTTATAATAGAATACAACTTGAACCCTAATCTTTTGAAGCATTCAAATTGAATCATAAAGCTTTCAAAACGTTCAGAACAAATCTTAAATTGACAAAAAGTTTGACAAAATTAACTTTTTGTCAGTTATATGTCATGTCAGCATATATTTTTTGAATAAAAGATAGGTCATATAGTCATGTGACATTGAGATCTACAATTATACATTTCACACAGCTGGTTCCACTTGCTATATAGCAAGCAGGACCTGCTGTTATACATTTCACATAGGAGATTTGTGACAATGGGACTCACTTTTTTATTTTAAAATAAAAAAGGATGTCACATCTGCATTAACATGACAATTAATTGATGAGAAGTTAACTCTATTAAATGTTCCATCTATTTAGGGTATGTTTTGAATGTTCTGAAAATTTTAGGATTCAATTTAAAAGCTTTAAAACGTTAGGATCTGTTCTATATTCATTTTTACAACTTTAGGCCATTTCAAATGTGGACTTATCTTTAAAATTAAAAAAGTATTCAAAGCTAATCAATTTGTGAAATACACTTATAAAAATGTTTCTCAAGACAATTCTAAAAGGAAAAAGAAAGAAGAAGAAGAAGGAGTAGTTGGAAGAATTGTTAGAACTTATAAGAGTATGTTTGACTAAATCTTCATGGGTTTTCTGGATCATGGTCAGAAACGACTTTGACATTGTAATGCATGCATGTATGGTTTTTGTATATACACAACATCATGGTCCCGAAATAAAATCCTAGGTTGATCTTGTTGTCATTGTCCACATTACCTAAACAAACTCTATTAAATGACACATGATGCGTGCACCAATCATCAAGCAATTGCAAAACAATATACTACTTCTTATAGATATGTACTGCCAAACCTTGAGAAGCTAACTCCTTGTGTGCATAGCCAATAGGTTGAACAAAGGTATTCCATGACGTATGTGCTGAGTCTATCTCATTATCGATTTGATATTTCTTTATGGTTAGCTACACCATTGAGAGCCGACAGCAGCCTAACTTCATTTATTTTACATTTATTTCCATACCCTGTGGATTGATTAACTACGAGTGAACTGACTCATTGCTTACTGATTAAGTCACTCGTGCAAAATTTGCACACCCTCTGTAGTCCCCTGTTTGAAGTTATCTAAACCCTAAGTCTTAAACTCTAAATTCTAAATCATAATGACAAGACTAAATACTTTAACATCTTGAAACTAATAGTAAAAGAATCGAAATTAAAGAAAAAATAGAAAATAAAAATTAGAATAAGAATGAAATTATTGATTATGTGCATTTGGTATGGGATTAAAAAAAATTAATAGTTATAATAGAATTTAGTACAAATTCTAAGAATGATAAAGAGAATTTTTTATTCTTATTTAGTTATTATATGAAAAATTATTTTATAAATAAATTATTTTATATTTTATATTTTATAAATAATTAAAATTTGTCATTTATTTATAAAATTATTAATTTTTAAATAAATATAAAAATTTTATGATAAGAATAAAAGTATAAGTGAAAAAAATAAAATTAATATTAAAAATTAATATAAAAATTATAATATATGATTTTTTAATGATAATATTTTAATAAGATTCAATATCTTAATAATAACCTGATAATATTATAATAATATTTCTTATCTCTTATTACTAATATTTGATTCCAGTTTAAACTCACACCTTCCTTTGGAATAAAAGCTCATGATTATTTAGAATTTATTCTAATTTTATCATTCTTAGTTTTATCCATTCCCGATGACCAAACAAATAAAAGTTAGGGAATAAATATTACGTTCTCATTGCCACCTATTACTAGTTACAAGTCTTATAATCAAACAAAGGTTTAATTCACATATTTCAGTACAAAGAACAAACAATATAACGAATATGTTTATCCATTTATCTAGAAAATTTATTGAATCTATGTCCATGAAACTATGCTCAAAATTTGCCTAAGTTCTCATAATTTTATTGCACAATAAGATTCTATAAAAATACATAAACTTGAGTAACATAAATTAATTAGATAAAAATTATAATAAAACCAATATAAAGTTATACTCCTTTAATTTTATATGCCAAAATATTCACTGTTGTGTTTATATAATACAATCAATTTCTCTAGAATATCTATCAACAAACAACTATGATACAAGTATTTCAAAAAATTTATAAACATATTCAATTTAAATGTATCGTATAATTGGTATCAATCTAACAAAATAAGACCTTTTACATGTTTATGATAAGTGCTGACTAATTTGTCCTGATCAACAAAATGATATTTTTCCATTTTAACGTTGATTAATTCACTTCAACTAATTGAATGTAATTTGTAAGGGTGTCATTGGGTCTGGCTAAGCTCAGGCCTCCTTGGCTTAAGCCCGATTCAAAATTTTTTGTAAAAATTTGGATTTTTTTTAAAGAATTAAACGGGCCTAAGACTTGCAATCCAAGCCTAAAGCTGATTAAACTCAAGCCAAGTCCAATTATTTTTTTGTAATTTTAAAATTGACATCATTTTTCTCAAGTTTAAAAGTGCATTTTAAATCTCAACGTTTACAACTGCATATAAAACAGTCCATAACATTTTGAAGTGCTTAAATTGAACTACAATGTTTTCAAAACATTCAAAACATACCCTAAGTGAATAGAAAATTTAATCGGGTTAACTCCTTATCAGTTAAATGCCATGATAGTGTTGACATGAAATTCTTTTTTATTTTTAAATAAAAAAGTCTCACTGCCATATGACAAGCGGGACACATTGTCAAAAAAAATATAAATATGGGATCATTGCCATGTGGTAATTGAGACCCATTGTCTGAAATGTATAAATAGTAGCTCTATTGCCATTTATGGGACCTACTTTTTGATTAATTAAAAAATCATTATGTGACAGTGGAGCCTTATTTAAAAATATAAAATAATGCCATGTCAGTATTGACATGACTTTTAACTGACGAGAAGTTAACTTCGTCACATTTTCCTTCCATGTAGGGTATGTTCTAAACGTTTTGAAAACGTTACGGTTCAATTTGAATGTTTTAAAAAGTTAAGGTTCAAGTTGTATTATGTTGTAAACATTGATGTCCAAATTTTTTCTAAAAATAACATCGTTTATACTTAACAAATTCAAACTTTAGGTTGGATTAGGTTAGGCCATCAAGCTCGAACTTGACCTCAATCAAAAGCCCAAATATTCCAAAAAAAAGCTTGAACTTGACCCAAAACTCGATAAACTTGAGCTATGTTTGCTGACTTCAAGCCGAGCCTGGACAGAGATTTCACCTTTAGACATTTGTCCCATTTTAGCGCTGACTAATTTTCCATGACCACTGAATCTGTACCTTCCCTAATTTGGCATTGGATATTTTTTAAATAATGATTTATTATTAATAATTAGTAAAATAGTACAACCTTACAAGGATCAAATTATCAAAAGGGAGAGATATAAACAAAATAAGGAAGCATGTGTTCAGTCTCAGCTTTAATGGTATCTAGTCTAGAAGCATCTTCTCTTTATGTCACTTAAGAGATGTGTCCTTATTCCTCTTACTATCATGTTCAATCTACATAGAGTATAATTTTATAGTATAGTTGTTTCTTGTCTCTTTGCTCCTGTCTGAAGATTATACTATTCCTTTTTTACCAAATTGTGTACACCATGGTTGCAAGATTGATTTTTACTTCTTTAAGGCTCGCCTTATGTCCCATTTGGTGTTGGTTAATTGTTTATGACCAATAAATAACATATACTTCATTTTGGCATTGGTTAATTCTTCTTGATTAACAAAATGGTATAATGCCCAATTTTAGCACCAACTAATTCACCCTGATCAAGATAATGATACTTACCTTATTTTATCATAACTAATTTGCCTTAACCAACAAAATGGTATTTGTCTCATTTTGGCATCAACATAACACACATGTATACATAATCATCGCTTTTTAGGATCTTACATTATATAGTTGACAATATTATTCATTCATAACCAATACAGGCATATAAGGTACCAAAATACAAAATATGCATCCATAATTTGTTACACAATCATAGATGTTTATTGTATTTAAAATTATAATTTTATACGCCGATTATATATGTGTGTGTGTGTGTGTTTATAAGTCATGTAAAAAAAACTCAATCTTCAAACTTATAGATGAAAATATAATTTTGCCAAACTCAAGATTATGGTTATTTGCCAATCAATTCAAAAATGAAAGTTAGACGATGCAAACAATTAAATAAAATCCAATAAAGTATTTCATATACATAAATACTAAATACTTTATTGAATCTCAACATTTACAACAGCATATGGAACAGTTCATAACATTTTGAAGTGTTCAAATTGAACTCTAACGTTTTCAAAATATTCAAAACATACTCTAAATGAGTAGAAAATTTAATCAGGTTAACTCCTTATCAGTTAAATGCCATGATAGTGCTGACATGACATTCTTTTTTATTTTTAAATAAAAAAGCCTCACTGCCATATGACAAGTGGGACACATTGTCAAAAAAAATATAAATATGGGATCATTGCCATGTGGTAATTGAGACCCATTGTCTGAAATGTATAAATAGTAGCACTATTGCCACGTGATTATGAGACCCACTTTTTGATTAATTAAAAAATCATTATGTGACAGTAGAGCCCTATTTAAAAATATAAAATAATGCCATGTTAGTATTGACATGACATTTAACTGACGAGAAGTTAATTTCGTCACATTGTTAGTATCAACTATTAATGCCTTCATATGAATTATATATAATTCTCATATATTTCTATGTTATCTTAAATAACTTGATCTGATATTTATACCAAAAGTTATTTGAAAATACTGAACAATGTTTAATGGTGACAACAAAACTTTTTCAATAAAAATTTTTCTTAAGTACTATTACTATAATTAGTTAATCATAGACATTTTAAGTATCCAATATTAATATTCAAATCAACTAACAAGAATTAATAATATTTCTAAAATATTAAACCATCTCAAACCATAAATGTCACAATTTTAAAAATTTTATAATCTCATATAGTTAATTATCTCACTCTCACTTAAAATTTGTTTTCTGTCAATTAATTATTAGTTGGACAATATTCATCCGTTTAAGAAAAATTAATGAATTTAATTTATGATTCTAAAAAGTTTGTTATCAAATTGAGATCAAAGAAAAATAGTAGAGAAAAATTGCTAGCCTAATGGACTTGTATAATTAAACAAGTTCATCTATTGTTATTTTACAATGCGTATGGTTTTCACAATTCTTATAAGTTGTCTTTGATTATTTTTACAAAGAAACACTTTGCCTCTAGAAAATATCAATTAGATTTTAACATATATTTAATAAAAAATCGAGATAACAAATTCTAAAGTGTCAAATCTTTTAGGATTTTTTTTAATTTAATGCTCAAACTTTTTAAATTTTCAATTAACTTACTAACCTTTTTTATCCTTAATAACTTGGTTCAAAATATTAATTTTGTTAGTATTTTGCAAATTTGGCTAATAGAATCATTTTCTTCTATGACACGTAGGCTTCCACGTAAAAAAGTTATAACAAAATAAACATCTACGTGGACTAATATACCCAACCCATAGCATATAATTATAACCCATTCTATTTTAAAATAACCTTAAACGTCTCTTCTCCTTTACATGATTACATCATTGTATAGGAAGCACCTTTTTCTGCAACTCCTCTCCTTTACGTCTACAACTTGAAGGATCATTTTCTTTGTTCTTTTAAGGTTAGTCATTGTGGAGTTTAACATTATGGTTTATAAACTTCGCAAGCTAGGCATGTTTTTCCCTTACTGTTGGCTATTTATTTTTGGAGAATTTGTGGTGTTTTTGTTGATTTTGTGTGCGTTGGGTTTGCTTGTCTGTATAGAGTTAGAATTGTAATCACACATCTCTTATAAGCATTTCATCAAAAAACTTGCATATGTCCATCTCTAACAGTTTGTTTAGTTACATTTGATGGCACTTCTTCACCTACTTGTGTTTTTTTCCCCCTTCCTACCCATTGTCAGTGGCTTCCTTCTCTTTTTGTTTATTTTAGCTTATCTTTTAACTTATTTTTTAAAAAAACTTATCTTTTAACTTCAACTTGTTGAACTAATAGCCTATATGCTCCATGCAGTGATGGAGCCAGGAATTTAAGATAGGGGGGTCCAAATAAAATATAAATTTCACAAAAATTTTCATATCAAAACTAAATAAAAAAACAAAGTTTTTTTAAGAATATAAAATAGCTAAAATTACAATGATCCTCGCCTACTTTTCATATATTGAAATCTTTTCATAACAAGATCATTGTCAATATTTGCAAATACGTCTCTTTCAATGTAACACACTAAACAATCATTCAATATGTCATCTCCCATTTTATTACGAAGTGATCTCTTGATAATTTTCATTGCAGAGAAAGCTCTTTCCACTGTGGCTGTAGCAACTAGTAAAAGTAATGACAATTTGACTAA
>JAOTAX010000002.1:36962003-36980125 GCA_025629825.1 Erythroxylum guanchezii
CTTTTTCAACACTATATTCCAACCAATCCTTGAAATCATCAAACCATGATACAATAAATCTCCGCTTATGATCTCCATCCATGATTTGAGAAAAGTTATGATTTCAAGGTTGACAAGGACCTTTTAATAAATAAGCTCTATGTACCTGATCTCGTTTTTCAGGAGGATACTCTATTATATTAGGTCTCAATCCTGGATCGGAAGGAAGATTTTCTGAGTCAATCACAAGTTCTTCAATAATAACCTCCTTCGATGCTAGAGGTGCTTTATTAACATTCTGATTTAAATCACTTAATGATGACTGAATAGTCGGTCTTAATTTTTTAAAATATTTTTTCATAACTGTAAAATAAAAAAATAGTTATTCTTGTCAGCTTGTGCCGTATCATGCATCCAAAATAAAAGGGTTTTGATTTTTGAGATATATATATATATAGGTTTTCTTACCTTTCCACAACGTTTTTGGTACGTTTCGTTGTCCAAAGTTAGCATCTTCCCTCAACGTCTCTGTTCCATTCTGTTTACCAGTTCCCGTATGTGCATGCTATGTTCCTGCTGTTAAGTGTTCTTTGAAGGGAAAAGATGGGATTTTTTAATACTTCGATGGGGTTTCTTGGTTTTGGATTTGGACTTTTCCTTGGACTTTTGCTTGGCTTCTTTCTATATATATATACATAAAATATTAATTAAAAATAAAAAAAATTTGGAGGGCCCAGTGCACCATTGGGCCCCGTATATCTCCGTCAGTGGCTCCATGGCTTTTACTAAGTAACGTATTCAATTCATGGGGATCTGATCTGATTCCTCACATTTGATGGCAACAACTTGTTTTTCATCTTCCCATTTTTAAAATTTAAGTATATTTAAGTGTCAAAAATATTGAATAGGTTAGGAAATTAATATAGTCACTTGAACTCATTAGAAGGAGAAAAGTAATATAACCCAAAACCCCAAAACCCCACCAATCATAGATTAATTCCCTCATTGTAAGATTGAACCCAAGTAATTCTATTCCTAAGAAAATAATTGGGACCATTGAGAGCTACTCTTCCTGAATCCCTCCTTATTCACTAACAAGAGTTATGAAGCAATGCAATTGCATTGATTAGCTCCTACCAAGTAGCATAATGCATCAGTCACTTACATGGGAATATATTGAGGAGGAACACATGACTCAATTTTCATAAAGTATGGTTGTAGTAACAAAATTAATAACCTTAGTTTCTTGCACAGTAGACATTATAAAGCAATATCATCATTACACCAAATTAATAAAACCAAACAACAAGGAGAAACTTTCATCTTTCAACATAAATGTAATATGAATAATAACTTATGTCTACTTAATGAAATTTGACTAATAGCATAGGCATTTCTATACTATTTTAGCATCATCCACTCATAAAGATTGATTTGACTAATTTACTCAATAATTTATGTATAAATAATGTTGAAAGCTAAAAACTGTTTTTCGTTATTCAATTAATTGTTAATGTATTGACTTATAATTCTTGACTTGTTAACTTATTTATATTGATGCCATATATGGAGTTTGAAAACAAGGTAATATTCTAGTTATCCTATTCCAGTTACGCTATTCTTCAATTATTCCAATTATATTATTCACCAAAGTGTGATATTCCAGTTATGTTAAAAAATTTTACGTTTTGTTTTGTACTTAAATGGAGATGGATGGTTACGATGGAAAATTAACTATGTTTTATGGTGGAATGTATGCCTACGAAGAAGATGTTGAATATGTGGGTGAAAATGTTGAAAGTTAGGGCATTGAAATTGATAGGTTTTGTTTTTTGGACCTTGAGAGGATGCTTACGTAGCATGTTAAAGGTCCAACAACAAATAATTTTATATAAAAGGTGCTAGGAACTAGCCTAAAAAATAGGTTGACGGAGGTGGATAAGAGTGATGCTTATATGATGGAGATATGTAAGTTAATTGTAGAATATAAGGTGATAAAGATCTATGTTGATCATAGATCCAATTTGTCACATGAAGAGTAACATTTTGATAATAAAGTTGGGGGAGATTATTAATGGGATTACAGATGATGTCCCCATCAATGTCACTCGTCCATTATCGTGCAAGCCACGAATGAAGATATAGCTCAACAAGAAGATGTGGGTATTAGTAGGAGTGAAGTTTATCCAGATGAACAAGAAGAGAATTATTTATTGATGTAAGGATTATGGAGGAGTTTGATTCAGATTTGGAAGATGAATTGTCTAGGAATTTAACTGATTCATTTAAAAGGGGACAGTTAAAGAAAACAATTGAGAGCAATACTTGCAACATATAACAAAAAAAGCTACAGAAGAAAATGCAGTAGATGATGATGGAGATGATAATAATAGAAATAATATAAAACATGAAATTATAACACATCACTTGGAATCAAATGACTATTGTAGCTTTGAAAGAGGTGGTTAGGATGTGGAAGAGGAATTAAGACATAAATCAAATTTTCGTAAATTCAACCCTCATAAGTAAAAGATTGAGATTGAGCTTGGTATATTATTTGACAATTCTAGCCAATTCAAGGAAGTACTCCACAAGCTAGATGTTTATGAAAGTAGGAAGTTTATTTTTATGAGGAATATTAAATAATTTAAACGAGCCAAATGTATGAGTAAGTACTGCAAATAATATATTTTGATGGTCTTGGTGAAAGATTTACATAGTTTTCAAGTAACTATTCTCAATTTTTTGGCAAATTTCAATTTAGGCTTTATTAATATTATGGACTGACTTCTTATGTATATGTATATAGGTAAGAGTTTACAAATAGAAGCACATATGCAATATTTCTTTTCATAATAAAAGTGTGGGTTTAAAGTGGCTTACTAATAATTATTTCAAATACTTCTTAGGACTCGCTGTATTGAAGCTAATAGACTTAAGAAAGTTTGTTAAGAAAGTTTCTGAAATAATAAGAACTTGGAATTGGATTTTAGAGTTATTGAAGAAAGGCTTAGATCTAAAAGATGGAGGTGGATGGGCAATGATTTCTGATACAAAAGGTATACTACAAACTTTATATTCTTTAGTGATATATCTTTACTCTTATTACTTATTTACCAAAATTTTTCAATTAAATTTATATAGGGCCTTGTGGAAGCACTAGGTAGGCAGCCTTTAAAGACTAAAGTAAGGTTTTGTGCAAGATGCATTGGAGAAAAAGGAATCATAAGAGACTCGAATGTTGTGATTCTTCTAATGAACTTAACTAATTTTTTCACTTGAAGGGGTTAGAAGAGGAATACAAAAATGCTCACAAGGATTTACTAAGATTTCCAAAGGAAAAAAATGATAAAGAACATATTTCAACACTTTATTTTAGTGTGAAATGGTGGGTAATAATCTTTATAAAGCATTTAATAGAAATATAATTTAAGCTCAAACTAAAAACATTATCACTATACTTAAGGAAATTATAGTGCTTATGAAGAAGTGATTGGTTAAGAATAGGAGGATAGTAAGTAAATATAGAGATTATATTGGTCCAAGAATAAAGAACAAATTGACAAGTAATAAGGAGCTAAGCATTGATTATAAACTTGAGAGCAATGGTGCTGGTAGATTCAAAGCAATATATGAAAGAGTTAAGTATGTTGTGAACTTTAGGAATAAGACATGTAGTTGTAAAAGCTGGGACATGTTAGGAATCCCATATTCATATACCACTGTTACCATCAATTACAATAATAAAGACCCTTACAAAATATATATTTCAATGGTTTATGAAGGACAAGTATCAACAAGCTTATCAATATATGATAGAGCTAGTTCAAGGAGATAAATTATGGCTTAAAACTAAACTTGAACCACCATTGCTACCTCAATTTTGAAAAATGCCAAGCATGCCAAAGAAGAGTAAAAGAAAAAAGGATTAGGATAACACTACTAAAGGCAACAAGATGTCAAGGAGAGGAATGAACATGATCTATTAAACATGCTTTCAGTAAGGACATAACCAAAAAAAAGTTCAATGGATACATATATAAGTTACAAAAAATTTTCTTAATCTTTCTCTTATATTTCTTCAACCTTAAACATTATTATTTTTTATTTTTTCAAATGCAGTCTACAAGTGATGTCCAAGCAAACTATTCTAATAATAACCCTTTAAGTCGACCACGTGTGTCAAAGCCAAATAAAAGAAAGAGACCAATCCATAAATCTGGAACATTGTAGGTTGAAGAACCTCAATCATTTGTTACAAGGCAAGTTATGACTCAACAAAGGTTACAGGTATTGAGAATCATAAAGATTTATAAGTTTTAAATCAATTTTGACAATCGGTTATCCTTTGGTTATGTGTTGCCATTTTTTGTTATTATTAAACAAGTGAAATGGATGAAGAGGACAAAATCAAAAGTTTCAAGAAGTACTATGTAAAGCCATTTAATTGAATATTTTGGTTTGTCCTATAGATATATTTTAACCATATGGCTCGTCCTGTAAGATGAGAAAAAAGAAATAGTTTAGTAAAAAGAAATACCTTTGAATAATACAGTGCCTATGTAGGTTCCTATAGCTAAGCTAATACGTACTTGCACATATGCAAAATAGTGAGTTATATGAATTTACATATGTGTTTTGGTCTATTCTTTGTATGAATTGACAAGGCTTAACCTTTTCTAGAATATGTTTCTTTTATTTGTCATAAACAAAAGATCATTTATTATCCCTTTGACTGTTATAAAATACCAAAAATTCCAATTTGACTTGTAATTATGTAAGTCAATGTTTATGCATTGGTACATACTATGTTTTAATGATTATACTCTTAATTAGTTATTTTTTTGGGGCATAAGATCATTCAAAGCCTTAGGGCATATGATTATTCTAAAAAAGTACACCTACAACATACTAAGTAGGGATGACAATGGGTTGAGCTCAGGCTTGGGCAATTTTTATGCTTGTTTGTGCTAAGCCTAAGGCCCAAGACGCCAAAACTTGAGCCCAAGCCTAATCAGGGCTTGAAAGCCCTAAGCCGAACCCAATCGAAACCAACCTAGCCTAAATTTTTTTTAATTTTTAAATTAAAATAGAAAATGTCATTGTTTTACTTAAAATGACGTCATGTTGGCTATATATTTTGAGCTTTAGGTCAGTCCCAGTTTAGGTAGGCTGATTTTTTGAAAAAGAGGCTCAAATTGCGGTCCAATCAACCCAAGCCAAACTGGGCCTAGGCCAAACCGCAAATATTAACACCAAGCCATTATACCCTTTGTATTTTCTTCACTTTTTAGCTTTTTAATATCTTACCCTCTGTTGGGTTAGCTAAAAATTTTCATTGGTTTATTTTCCATGTTCGTTATTTATATCCATTTTCAAGCATTCTAGACTTTAACCTCAAGTTTATTGGAATAACGTCAAAACAAGAATGCTCGGTTTGAAACAAATTTATAGGTTCATCATTCTTTTTCCTTGGTATGTATTAATAAAGAATTTACATCTATATATAGTCATATATATACATTATTTAGCGGTAAAGTTTAAAAAGTTACCAACTTTAAGGCGATTAGTTTAAATCATTGCTTTGCTAAATTACAGTCCTTTACTCAGTGAGGAGCAATGATGAGATTAAGCTAAATAATGATTAACATTATTCAGGTCTCATGCAATAGAATAATGGCAACAATATTTAAAAGAAAAATTAGCTTATAATCATATACATCTTATAGAAAATTCCTTAGCTCAATAAAATCGTTATTATAGATTTTCACCTATTTCACCTCCTAGTAAAACCAGCAAAAAATCCTAAAATGTTTCCAACATCCTTCCAAGAAATTCCTTTAAGCAACAATAAGCGAAGTTCTAAAGTAGAATCACTAAGATATAGAATAATATTTTGTTACAATCCTTTACTTAGTTTATAAAATAATCTTAATGCGTGTACAAGAAAACAATTTTCACAATTATCCAAAAACATAGAAAGTTTCACTTGAACCCATAAATGATGACAAATAAAAAAACAATCAGTTTAAGTTTCTCATACACACTGCTTTCCTCCCTCCATCATCTTGCACTTCTATATCCACTCATAGTAACTTTTAATGGCAACCATTAATAATACAATACTCAATATTTTAGTTTTCAACTTCAATTTTTTTTCCTTCTTTTAGCTTATTTATCTTCTTTAACAGGCCAAATATGACATTCAAAACTCTTTTGCACAATAGAGGAAAAATCACTCAAAAGATTGACAATATTTATGTTTATTTTTTCAATGCACATGGAATATAACTGGTAGTTTGCTTGTTAAGGTGGCGCAGAAATTCCTACATTTAGGTAGGGTGTTGAGGGACTTGAATGCCACGTACATTTCTCTCTAAATGACTTCAGATCTTTGTTTTGTTGCAACATAGTTTATAAGGTGATATCTAAATTGCTGGCAAATAGACTCAAAGTTCCTCTTATGTCTATGATTCATCAATCTTAAAATGTTTTCATTCATGGTAAATCAATTTCTGATAATATCCTACTAGTAGAGCTAACGAAGGATTACAACTCCAATAAATCAATCAAAGTATGTGCTATCAAAATATATTCATCTAAGGTCTTTGACAACATTAATTAGTGTTTTATCTCCAGTAGTCTGGAATGGTTTGGTACCCCTTCTAAATTCACTTCTTGGATTAAGGAGTGTATCTCAACACCTTCTTGTAATGTGATTTTAAATGGAGCCCCCACAATCTCTTTAAAGGCTTTAATGGGATAAGGTAGGTGATAATTTATCACCATATCTGTTTGCAATGTCTATGGAAATTCTTAAAAAATTATCAGATATAACACTTTAGGAAATTTAAACTTCTCCTATCACCACACATGTGAGGTATTGCAACTCATTCATCTTAGGTTTACTGATGATTTAATGATGTTTTGTGCTACAAATTAGAAGTCAATATTAATCTTGCACAAATCTCTCATAAAGTTTTGTAGAATCTCTGGCTTGAAAGTTAACTTCCTGAAAAGCAAGTTTTACTTTTCTTGGGATGTCTCTAATACTGATAGTCTGTAGGAGATATTTAGTTTGAATTTTCAAAGTCTTCCCTTCTAATATCTGGAGGTACCTATATCCTTAAAGAAGTTGAAGTACCATGATTGCTTGATGCTGTTGGAAAGATATAAAAGTAAGATTAATGCCTAGCAGAACATATTTCTTTCTCAAGTAAGGAGAGTTCAACTAATTACTTCAATTCTAAACAACCATCACTACCATTGGAACTCACACCTGGTTCTTCTGAAGAAAATAATTAAAGATATTGAAAGATGTATGAAGAGTTTCCTCTGGTATGGAAAAGTAGAAGATTCCGAGGGGAATAAAGTGAAATGAGACCATCTTGCTGGAGGAAGCAAGAAGGAGGGATGAGGTTGATTCTTTTTAGATGATCCAAACCAAGATAATTGCTAAGAGAATTTGGAAGTTTCTCAATGATAGAAAGGCTTTGTGAAGCAAATGGATAAATGCCTACTATTTAAGAAATTCTAATTTTTGGCAGTTGGAAGAGAAGATGGAGCATTCTTAGCCATTCATCAACATTTTTAAGGCATAAATACAATATTTATTCCCTTATCAAAATGAAAATTGGAAATGGTGAAGATTCTTAAACTGAACACCACATAGTCCATTTATTAAGAGCACTAAGTTGCTCTCTCTACTAGTTATATGGACAATAAACACTAAGGTCCACATATTATTGCTAATAATGAGTGGAAGATCACAGGAAGAGGAGCTGATAAATTTCAAGATTATCTCCCTAGATATATGCCTAATTCATCCATCAAGGATAAAACTAATATGGTCTGCTAGCAGTAATGGAGAATTCACCATCTCTGCTTACTTAAAAGCTACAAGACCTCATTATACGAGTGCTCCTTAGTATAATATAGTCTGGAAAGGATCTTTGATGCTTAAGGCTTCTTTTGTAACCTGGTTGGTAGGAAAGTTGAAGACCAATGATAAACTAAAAGCAAGCAATGACTAGATTTGTATCCTATACAACACATTACTTGAAATTGCTAATAAGTTGTTCTTCAAATGTAGGTTTTCTTTTACAATATGGGAAATGATGCAACACAAAATGAATTTAGTTTGACCTGAGAATGAATGAGGAAATATTTTGATTTGGGTTGAAAATCTCTATAAAAGGATTGAAGAAGATAGGAAATGCCTGAGTCCAATGATAACTATTTGATTTGGTTTGAAAGAAACCAAAGAATCTTCAGGGATGTTGACACGAACAAATATTTTGTTGCAAATAGGACTTATTATTTAATTAGAGAGATTATGATAGCTAACCACGCTATTGATAGCCTAAGTTCTTCCATGAAGCATAATTGGGGTCTGGAGTAATCATGCCTTGTTTGTTTTGATTAATTTCTAGGTTTGTTATGAAGACTTGTTTCCTAACCTCATAGTTTTATAACTATTGTTCCCATAGCCTTGTAATTATCTTGATTGCCTTTTCAATGATATTTATTTATTTATCAAAAAAAATTGATGCTAAATTAAACAAGCAATAATATTGAGATTAAAAACTCAGACAACTAATGAAACTATGAAATGAAGAAATAACTCACTCTATGTAGAGTATAAGAACCAAAGTGTCTTTCAAGGTTTCTCTTAAGGCATAAAGTTCGTATAATATCCATTAACCCATAAAAATAAAAAATTCTTCGTCTAGCCCCAACGGCAGAACTTGCATATATTTTTTGATTCATAATGCTCACTCAATCTTAAACAGCTGTGTCAGAGATTATAATATGATAAGAAGTTTATTTTAGAGTTCAAAGCTAATAATAAACTATAATCTTAATTGAGAAAAATTAATGATATTTTTTACAACAAAATTAGAGTCCTATTCAATTAGTATAGGAAGTAAAACACAATTAATTAGATTCTAATCTTTAATACACTGATATTTAATTATCAAGGGCTTACATCATAATTAAAATAGTGGAAGAAAAATAATACTCATCATCAAAGTTAAAATAGTCGTCTAGATCTTCATGCATCATCAATATACTTCATTTCTTACTTTAACTTCAATTCCCTTATTATCAATAACCTTAGCCTTAAAAGAGTAAAAGTCTTGAATATTACATTCTTACAACAACAAAAAAAACACTTTACCATGACCATGTTGTTGTTAAATGCAATAATATCAAAGTCTAAAATTTGAAACTGTAAATCTAAACCAATTATTGAAATGATGCTACTTTACACTTTTGATAGACTAAGTAAAGCACAAAAAACTTGCAGCCCATATAAGGTTTTCCTAACACATTTAAACAAGATGAACATCACTTTATAACCAGAAGAGGAATGTACCTAGATATAAAATATTATAGAAGGAAGAGACTATATTCATATACCCTTGGCTTACAATTTGGTGACTAAACCAAGAAGTGGAAAGAGAAAAGCTGAAATATGGCTTGGAGACGGATATGTGCAAGCAAACTGATTCATATGAAAAACTAAAACACAAAACTTCATGAAACACTTCATACAAAAAAGGACAGCCAACAGGAAGGGGGGAAAAAATACGCAGTTTGAAAGTTTAAACCCTATTGTTAAACCCCATAAAGCCTAGCCTTGAAAGAACGAAGAGGCAGAGGAGAGGAGACACAAAAAATGATGCTTCCCAGGCAACAATATAAATGAGAGGAGGCATAGAAAATGTGCTTATTTTTAAATACAATGGGTTATGGGTATGAGTTATAGGGTATAAGTTATGAGTTGAGTGTTTTAGCCCATGTGAATGCTTAGTTGTCTATTAATTTTCCACATAGATGCCTATATGTTATGGATAAAAATGATTCGGTTAGGCAAATCAACAAAATGCTAACAAAACTAATGTTTTATATAGTTTGTGAAGTTTTAAACCTTAATGTTAAACCCCACATCATAGATTTATTAAAAACCTTAGTATTATTTGTATCATTTGTTAATAAACTCTATAAGTACCACTTAATCTGCCTAATCCTAATTGAAAAACTTTGAAAGGGTACGTTTTGAAATTGATTTTATATAGTTAGAAATATTCTTTTGAAATAGTTTAACTAATACCCTTTTGTAAATATAAAAGTGCAATGATTATTTATATTTTATATTTCATGTTTTAGTAAAAGAATATGCAATTGAATGTTAGATTGTAATATTAAAAGCTTTAATTATAAAATAAATTTGTAATAAAAGTCAAATGTGTTGAAAACTTGTTTATTTTTTATAATAAATAATTTATAATTATTATTTTTAAACTTTTAGATACATACAATAATTCATAATTTATATTGTTTAAAGAATTAACTAACCATAATTTACTTGTTAGAATGCTTGAAATTTAGGACCTATAAATCAAACTTTTTTAAAGAAATAAAGAAAAAATTCATTAATAAAGAATTTAAGTATAAACAAAATAATACATACGGGTACCCTTCTACCCGTGAGAGCTTTAATATGTTTATATACTCAAAATATAAATTTAAAAAGCATGGTAGTCTAAATACAAAGTTTGATTTTCAAGTTACATCTCCCAATATTACAAGTTCACGGATGTTTGTCATAGTTTCCGAGATGAGAGTTGTGATAGACTTTTATTGGGAGTTAAAAAGCTTATAAGTGGTAATGGTCAACCATCCAATTTGGACAATGGTTGACCCAAGTCCAATTCTTGTTAATGGACTCTACACTCTGCCCATATTAAAAATTTAACATGGTATCAGAGTAGGTTTGGCCTGGATTATTAATTTTCCGGTTGTCCGTCTGGATGTTCATTCCCAGCGGCTCGGTCCGGTTTCCACTGTGTATATTTCAAGTGACAACTGGTTGTCTAGCCCCAGTTGCACTTAATGGGGAGTGTTAAAGTGTCCCATATTACCTAGACATAAAAATGTTAAAAAACTTATAAGTGGTAAGGGTCAACCATCCAAACAACTAGTTCTAGTTATTTGGACAATGGTTGACTCAAGCTCAATTCTTGTTAATGGACCATACACTCTACCCATATTAAAAATTTAACAGATATGTAAGGTTGAGTCGGTTTTGTACAGCAAGCCGTAAGATAAAGGAAATTTTAGAGAATTCCCTTGTGCCAGATGATACAATGCCATTCCATTGTTGGTTTTTTCATCTGTAGAGTGTTTCTCATGATTCAATTAGAAAGGTGGTGAGTAGGCCGATCGTGCTAGAAAAAAGTGTCCTCATTAAGAGGATTGGGAGGATAATGGGGTTGAAAGTGGCCAAGGTTTGCAGGGAAATGCTAGTTGCCAATGATGGAGACAAGTTTTGTGTGGAGTGGGAGGTTGGTAGAGGTCCTGAGCATACTTGAAGAATTAATGAGAGTACTCTTACTCGACCAGTTATCATACCATAGTGATATCAGCTTCTCATTGCCAGCAGAACATAAAATATTATGACTAATCTATATACATTTCCTTTTTAGAAAAATTATTTTGGATGGATTCATTTATTGACTTTTAATAGTTAATGTACTAATTATTAAATTATTAAATGTGACATCTGCCTTTTAATTAGTTGAAAAGTATGTATTATTAACTTTTAATAGTTGATTTACTGATCATTAAATGTGACAAGTGCATTGGCTTTTAATTACCCAAGAAGTAAATGTCAACAGGCATACCTACTTCTCAACTAATTAAAAGCAAATGCATATGCTTGCCTTGACCCAACTCGGCTTGGCCTGAAGTTAACTAATCAAATTTAGGTTGATTGGACCTTGGACCCTGCTCGGCTTGAGGCCTAACCGAGAATAACAAATAACGTTATTTTTAAAATTTTAAAATATTAACAAGCTCAGACCTCGAGTCGGGCCCAGGTTCGAGATAGCCCCAATCAGTCCATTGTCATCTGTACGTGTGTTTCTTAAATTCACAAACAATTTAGTTTTAGTTTTTAAATTTAACAAAAACATTTGTCTTAATATTATATTATAATGTTAGTAAAATTTTATTTTCTTATAAAATAATATTTTCAAATTTTTATTAATTAGGCAAGTATTATGAATTATTTATTAAAAATAAGTAATAAAAATATATGAACATTATTAAATAATATAATGATAGTTTTAAGGTTATATTATACATAGTAAATAACTAAATACATAGTTAATAATGCCTATCATACAAGACTTGTATAGTGTGAAATACCTGATTGACGTAATATATAGACTATTGTATCAATCTAGAGGTTTGCTCAATGCATCCAAAAAGTAGTGACTGCGGTTCTCCGTTTAAAAAAAAAAGTTAATAGTAATCATAGTTTTTAAACCCGGATCGGACCGACCGGTGGTCCGGTCCGGTTTATCGTTCAAAACTGGCTATAAATTGACCCAGTCTGAACCAGTCAAAACCGGTTAATTGACCGGTTGGACCGAACCCGACAATTTTTTTTTATTTTTGAATTTTATATATAATTAAATATAATTATTGCATAATTATTACATCACACCGGTTCGACCGGTGGTTGAACCGGACCACCGATCAAATCGGTCAAACCGATAATTAATAAGGTCATTGATTCGATGACCGGTCTGAGTTTCATAACATGGATAATAATACTATTCCAAAATGAAAAAGAAGAGAAAAAGAGGCAAAACGAAGAAATGACTGCCTCATAAAATGAATTAACAATCCATTCTCATTTATTAATTAATTTCTGGGTAACCAAACAAACAGGGAAATCTGAATCTCCACTCCTTCTTGTTGTAACCATAATTGATAGCAAAAGAGCAACCAAAACGCCAATCTCAAAGCACCAAACACCTAATCCGACCGCTTGAGAGCGACCTCTCCTCCGCCATTTTCACGTCTTGTTAGTTTTCTTCAAAATCCTATTCTTCAAGCAAACTCTTCTCTGCCAATCGCATCCTTTCTCTATCAGTTGTTTGGTTCTAATATTTATGAGCCTGCCATCTGGATCATTATCTATCTGACACCCATCCCTCACTTCTATTCTACCCTCTCCTTTTCCACTCTCTCTGTTCGTTTGAATGGTTCTTTCTGTTTGACGATTCGGCGTTTGCATCGGAAAATGGCTGTGTTGGACCCAATCACGCCCGGGCAGGTGTGTTGCGGTTTAGATTTAGGTTATGTTGGGGGCGTAGGTTTGGATCATTATGCAATCTAAACAACTTTGTTTAGATCACTGTTTTAATTTGTCTGAAAAAGAGTATAGAGAAGAAAGAGCGGTTTTCAGTTTGAAGTAGTTATGAATTCTTTTATTCCAGTTTTCTGATTGCTTTTGTCAATAATGCCATCGGAGGTTGGTCAGTAGTTAGGTTCTGATGTATCTGATTTGAATTTTTACCAGTGTAAGAATGGATAACGATGCAGTTTTGTTCAAATGCGGGGTCTATGTTTGAAAAATACTCTTCTTTGGTTACGTTTTGTTTCTCTTCTTTTAGTTTTTCAAAATCTGAATCTTTTTACTTGTTGGTCAACTTCCTTTACTGAAATGAGTGGTATGCTTATGTAATGAAATGTTCTTTGTTATACCACAGGTGTCCTTTCTGCTAGGAATTATCCCAATATTTGTTGCGTGGATATTTTCGGAGCTCTTGGAGTATAAAAAATCGTCATCACCTCCTAAACTGTGAGTTTTCTTTTTCCTTTATGTTCTAATTGAGGGTCACTAAACTTGTTTCTAGTCTTGAACTGGTGCCCCTCTTTAGACACATATTTAACGCATTGTAGTTTTTGCTGAAAAGCAAAGGATTTTCTTTTATGAAGAGATGGCATAGCCAATCAATAATAGAACCATGTGAAATAGTCTGGGGATACAGAGCAATTCCTCCATGTAGTTGTATTCTGTGCCAAAGTAGTGAAGAAATAATTCTCCATTTTAAGAAATGATACAAGCTCTTTGGGCTAATATATATCCTGTAATTGTCTGAGTTATTCATTAAAAACTGTATCCTAGTGGTACCATGGTGATGATTTCACATGCAAGAGATAACATGGAATACCAAGGCCGTTTTACATTCTTGCTGAACTTAATCTTTCTGGAATGCAGCCATTCGGACAATAACCTAGTTGAATTGGGAACCGAACCAGTCAAGGAAGATGATCGGGCTGTTTTGCTGGAAAGTGGTCTAACAAGATCAGCATCATCAAAATTTAATAGTTCATCCATCAAAACAAACTTAATTAGGTCTGCTGTTATGTTATTGTAGTATCCTTGTGAGTTATTCTACAACTGCATTGAAGATTTTTTCTTACCTTCTGCTTATTGGATCGTAGGTTCATAACTATGGATGACTCTTTCTTGCTAGAAAACCGAGCAACACTGAGAGCAATGTAAGCTAATATACTTGTTGAACATGTATATAACTGTATTAATGAATATCTTGGGAATTCTTAAACTGTCTTAGTACTTCAAAAACTCATGTAGGTCTGAGTTTGGGGCAGTTCTATTTTATTTCTATATCTGCGACCGCACAAACTTATTAGGGGAATCTACCAAGGTACCCTAATTACTTTTTATTTATGTTTTATTGCTTGTTCTTAATTTTCTTTAGGACTGGAATGATAAAAATGCATGGTGATTTTCATGTAGGCTTAGTTCTGTTTTATTTGATTGTTCCATATGCTATACTTTATTTTCTTGACATATATTGATCTCCAACATTTAGAGATATTCTTTAGTGGGAAAGAAACAGAATGAAATGAATGTAGTGTGCAGAAGCACTGTTCTTGAGGATTCAGAAATCAGTTACATGTTTTTGATTCTTAAAATAACGATCTTTATGCTTGCGTGGTTAATGATTGATCTTATGAGAAGAATCATTGAACCATTGCCCCTGTCTGACTAACAAGTAGTTTGAGAGAGTGAGTGGCCCGCCAAGCATTGCAGGTGGGGATCATTATGGATTTTTTGCTTCATTTTAATAACTACACCATTCCTTAAATATCCCATCTCTGACAAAAAAGTGAAAGAAATAAACAAGAGTAATCATGTCTTAGTGCAAAGTCGTGGATTTTCTAAGAAAAGAATGACTCATTTCTAGCTAGATAAGGAAGCTGCTAATACATACTTCATATGCGTTCCCCTATATGGAGTTTTGAATTGTCCATATTAATCCTTTTTTTTGGATGGTCTCTCTTGTGCAGAAATACAATCGCGATCTTTTTCTCTTCCTCTACTTCCTGCTTGTTATAGTATCAGCTATGACTTCCTTCAGAAAGCATTCTGAAAAGTCAGCATTTTCCGGAAAATCCATACTTTATTTGAACCGGCATCAAACTGAGGAGTGGAAAGGATGGATGCAGGCAAGTGTTTGTTCATACTCTATAGTATTTATATTTCATCGCTTTTGTGATATAATATTTGTTACCTAATGCTGAAGAAACTTTGCTCTAATCTTGATCATGGATGATAAAATGTACATTTGGGATTCTCTTATATACACTTTAAAATTGATCTTGTTTGTAGTTCGGTACACTCCTTACCTCTTTTCGTTCATTTATTCTGTGTATAATGTGTGTATGACTGATTGAGGCTCCCTTGTCAAGTAACAGTTATCATATTGCATAGTTATGCATTCTTGCACATCTTCTGTTTTAGCGCTTCCTCTTCATGTTGATCTGTTTAATTACCAGTATTTCGAGGTATATTTTTGGTAATGTTTGTATGATGGTACGACTACTAGGCTTTTCTGCTTTTGCTATGGGGACCAAAATTATGGTTAGTTACAACTACATACCCAATAATCCTAGTGACATCATAATTATGATAATAACCAGAATCAAGGTACTAATTGGGACTTGATGTAGAATATTTGGTCACCAAGGACTTTTATTTTCATTAAATCAATTGGAACTCTGATAGAGGGAATAGTTCATGAACATCCTAATGAAACAAGAATACTTCTATGAAATTCTTGTCTTTATACGTGCGATTGCATGTTTAAGTCCATTATAAAGATTCTCAACATTTACTCTTAGTTGCTTCATTCTTTGTGGGGCACAATTTCTGATACTGCATTAACCCAATTTTGAATGGTTTTCATTTCCCATCTTTCTGAACAGGTTCTTTTCTTAATGTATCATTACTTTGCTGCGGCTGAGATATACAATGCAATACGTGTCTTTATTGCTGCATATGTTTGGATGACTGGATTTGGCAACTTCTCATATTATTACATTAGAAAGGATTTTAGCCTTGCACGCTTCACTCAGGTGATGTCAATGATTCCAATCGTTATTTCTTTGGCAAGCTAGTCTGTCAAGTTTAGAAATTTTTGTTGATTTGTACTCATTAAATTGACTAAATAATATTTTGTTGCAGATGATGTGGCGACTCAATTTCTTTGTGGCATTTTGCTGTATTGTTCTTAACAATGACTATATGCTCTACTATATCTGCCCAATGCATACTCTGTTCACTTTAATGGTGTATGGGGCTCTAGGCATATTTAACAAGTATAACGAGAATAGCTCAGTGATGGCTCTGAAGATTCTTTCATGCTTTCTTGTGGTTATCTTGATCTGGGAAGTTCCAGGAGTTTTTGACATTCTCTGGAGTCCTTTAACATTCTTACTTGGTAAAAATGGCACAAAATTTCTCCATTTTCGTTTATATCTATGTGCTTGCAAATTATTGGATAAGGGCTTAGTGGACTTTGATGTACTTGATAGGCTGATTCTGATTTCTTGTGATTAGTTCATTTTGCAACAATTGTGTTCATGATGCCTCAACATGTGCATTAATAATTCCTCTGATGACAGGGTATGATGATCCTGCAAAGCCAGATCTTCCACGACTGCATGAGTGGCATTTTAGATCTGGACTTGATCGCTACATTTGGATTGTTGGAATGATATATGCTTATTATCACCCAAATGTATTATGGATCTCTTGCTCAAATCTGTAGTTTTCTTTTTGTAGCACTGGCAAACATCTTCTGAATGTGTAAAAATTCAGGTTGAGAAATGGATGGAGAAACTTGAGGAATCTGAAACAAAGAAAAGAGTCTCCATAAAAACAGTCATTGTAGCTGTTTCATTGTTTGTAAGTTGCATTATTTGTCAATATAGCAGTACATTTATCAACTTGTGTGCTCATTGTTGTTTCTTTTTTTAAAAAACATTCTGATGGTTGTTTCTTCTTTTTGCATTTATTTTTTGAAGGTTGGTTATTTTTGGCATGAGTATATCTAGAAGTTGGACAACCGCAACAACTTTTCAATCACTTTTGTATCAAATTGAATTTAAGGTTTTCACCTCAGTTCAATTTGAGGGGGGTGTTATAGGTATAAGTCTACTCAACAATGACGTACACAAGCAACCATAGGAACATTTCAAATGAAAGTCCAACATTATTTTATAGACTCTTCAACACTGGAATTACTGGAAATCTGTTGTGCAAGCTGTGTGAATTCTTCTAGAACTTGTGAGGTAGCAAGCTCACAGTTACACATTTGTGATATTCTCATAAATAGAATTTGTTAGATTTGTATTATAAAAGAAAATGATGTAATAGAGAGAAGATCAATTAGAAATAAAATTTCCAGAATTCCTCTCCTTTCTCAATGCTCTCTCTTTCTTTTGTATTGGCTAAGCTTTTTTTGTCAAAACTTTTCAAACATCCCAATGATTGATCATTTTTAATAAATTCTTAACCAAACACAATATGTTTTTTGGCCCTTTGTTTCATTAGAAAGCATCAAGTGCAAATGTAATGAAAATAAAAGAAATAGAGAAAAAAAACAATAGTAATCATGAAATGGGATGGAAGTAGCAGAGAATTAACATCTCCTCTGATAAGGGCTTCTTGCGGTTTCTCCTAGTACCATTCTCAAACCCCAAAGATAAGCACAAAAACAATATTAACAACACACATAGCAATGATGAAAATAAGAACAACAATCTTACGGTGAGAAACCCATAATCCTGAGATGAGGTATGTGAGAAAGTTTGTCTTTTTGAACTTCTTGTTCAAGAACATCACAGTCATTCTTTTTCATCTTCAATTTCTTCTTCTTCTTATGATGATTCTGATTCGTCTTTTTCTTCTTCTGATGATTCTGACATGGCTGGGGATTGAAACAGAAGTAAAGATGTGAGATTTATAGAGA
>JAOTAX010000002.1:37009327-37029755 GCA_025629825.1 Erythroxylum guanchezii
AGGAAAATTGTGCTTAGGAAACAATATATATGTGAATCATGTTTTGTTTGTTCCACAGATGAATTGTACTCTAATTTCTGTAGCTAAATTATTGCGAGAACTAAAAGGCATTGTCACATTTACTGATCAGTTGTGTGTAATACAGGATCGAGCTTCGAGGACTCTAATTGAAGCGAGTGAGCAGCGAGATGGGGTCTACCTTTTTCGATCAACAGCATTAGTACAAGCGAATAAAGTTAGTGGTAGAAATGAGAAGGAATTATGGCATCGACGGTTAGGACATCCATGTGAGAAAGCTTTGTCTAATGTTTTTTAGATTAGAAATAAAGTTGTTGCTAGAAGTAGTGATCATGAATTCAGTGACATTTGTTATCGAGCTAAACAAAGCCGTGGAGTTTTCCCTCAAAGCAATAACAAAGCTGATGAATGTTTTGCTTTAATTCATTGTGATTTATGGGGTCCTTATAAAGAACCTGCAGCTTGTGGTGCAGTTTATTTTTTGACAATTGTGGATGATCATTCACGTGCTATTTGGATTTATCTGTTGCTTGAAAAGACGCAAGTAGAACAAACAATTAGGAATTTATGCACAATGATTGAACGTCAATTTAAGAAACAAGTAAAAGTTGTTCGGAGTGATAATGGGACTGAATTTACTTGTTTGAGACCCTATTTTGAAACTCAAGGAATCTTGCATCAAACGTCTTATGTTGACACGCCACAACAGAATGGACGCGTAGAAAGGAAACATAGACATATACTAAATGTGGCTAAAGCATTAAGGTTTCAAGCTCGGTTGCCTAATCAGTTTTGGGGTGAGTGTGTGTTAATGCAAGACACCTGATAAACCGAACCCCTTCATCTTTGCTTGATGGGAAGACCCCGTATGAGGTTTTGTTTGGAAAGGTACCTTAATATGAGTATCTCAAGGTATTTGGGTGTCTTTGTTATGCCAGACAAGTCACAAGAGAAAAAGATAAGTTTGGTGAGCGAAGTAGAAAATGTGTTTTTGTAGGGTATCCTTGGGGCAAGAAAGGATGGCATCTGTATGATATGGAAAATGGAGAATACTTTGTGTCGTGTGATGTGATATTCCATGAGCAGGTATTTCCATATGCTGAGGATAAAGAAAAAGTTATTGAAATTAATTATGAACCACCAATAGATGTGGTGGTTGATGATGAGATGGATGCAAACACAACCATAGAAATTGTGTCAAGTAATCAAGATGCAAACTTGAGGGAGAGTTGACATTGAAGAAGCAAGGGGGAGTATTGACAGAATTGAGGATTTAAGACGGGATGATGACAAGGTAGATGGTATAGAGAGAAATGAAGAAGAGAATTTGGGAAGAGGACAACGACAACCCAAACCATCAGTGTTGTTGAAGGATTTTGTCACCTATAGTGCTCGGTGTTTGAAAGACCCCACTCGTGCTAAACCCAACTCTAAGCAGTGTTCCTCAGGTATGACTCTTTATCCTATATCCAATTATGTGGCATGTGCCAATTTTTCGCAAAACCATCGATATTTTCTAGCTGCAGTTGATACCGTTTTGGAGCCTAAAGGATATGCAAAAGCAGTAAAAGATGAGAAATGGAGAGATGCCATGAGAAAAGAAATTTAGGCACTAGAAGACAATGAAACGTGGACTCTTGAGAAATTGCCTGCAGACAAAAAGGCCATAGGATGTAAATGGGTATACAAGATAAAGCACAAATCAGATGGCAGCATTAAGAGATATAAGGCACGGTTAGTGATATTGGGGAATAAACAAATTGAAGGAATCGACTACAATGAAACTTTTGCTCCAGTAGCGAAGATGGCAACAATAAGAACAGTATTGGCTATGGCGGCAGTGAAGAAATGGGAGCTTCATCAGATGGATGTGAACAATGCTTTCTTGTATGGGGATTTGAATGAAGAAGTGTATATGAAGTTGCCTCCAGGTTTCTCCTCCTCTGACCAAACAAAGGTTTGCAAATTGAAGAAATCTTTATATGGATTGAAACAGACTCCTAGGTGTTGGTTCTCTAAGTTAGTGACAGCGTTGAAAAGATATGGATTTCTTCAATCTTATTCAGATTATTCTTTATTCACTTATTGCAAGAATTCCACTCGTCTGAATGTGTTGGTGTATGTAGATGATTTGATAATTGCTGGAAATGATGTTGATGCTATAGATAAACTTAAACAATATCTTAGCTCATGTTTTCATATGAAAGATCTTGGATTGCTGAAATATTTTCTTGGCATTAACGTGGCTCGTGGACCTGAAGGAATTTTTCTATGTCAGAGGAAGTATGCACTTGATATTATTACAGAAACTGGACTACTAGGAGCCAAGCCAGCTTTAGTTCCAATCGAGCAGAATCATCGTTTGGCTCTTGCAGATGGGACACTTATGGCTGATCCGGAATGATACCGACGATTGGTGGGACGACTAATATACTTAACCATCACTAAACCTGAACTTTGTTATTCTGTTCATGTCCTAGCTCAGTTTATGCAGAATCCAAGAATGGATCATTGGGAAGCAGCATTACGTGTTGTGAGGTATTTGAAGGGAAGTCCTGGACAAGGCATTTTTTTATCATCGGATAGTGATTTGAGATTGCTGGCCTATTGTGATTTAGATTGGGCAAGTTGTCCTTTGACTCGCCGTTCTTTAACAGGTTATGTAGTGTTGTTGGGTAAATCTCCTATTTCTTGGAAGACCAAGAAGCAGCATACGGTATCTCGCTCCTCTGCTGAAGCTGAGTATCGTTCCATGGCTACCACGACTTATGAGTTGAAGTGGTTGCGAGGACTTTTACAAGTCTTGGGAGTGTTTGATGAAGATTAAGCATGCTTGTATTGTGACAGTCAACTAGCGTTACATATTGCTGCCAATCCTATTTACCATGAGAGAACCAAACATATTGAGATTGATTGTCACTTTGTTCGGGATGAAATACAACAAGGAAGTATTATTACAAGCCATGTGCGTGCAAACGAACAATTGGTAGATATATTAACAAAGGGACTTGGTCGTCATCAGTTCGAATACCTTCTTTGCAAGTTGGGCATTCGAAATCTTCATGCACCAACTTGAGGGAGAGTATTGGATCTTGTATATATGGAAGGTGTTGTAGTTGGCGTAGAATTATATATATGGAAGGTGTTAAAGTTTAGGTAGCACTGTATATATGGAAGGCGTTGTTTTCGTTTCTTTAGGAGTCTTGATTCTTTAGGAGTCGTGGAAGTCTTTTATTGTATATATACCAAATCTTTGTGAAATAAAGTAGAAATCGATTCCTTTTTCACGAAATCCCTTTCTCAGCCTATATTCTTTACTTTACCAGACGGTTCAACCAAAAATGTTACATTAGTTGGATCCGTACCCATCACTTCCACTTGAACTCTGCATAATGTGCTATATGTTCCTGAGTTTAGGTACAATCTTCTTTCTGTTGGAAAGTTACTTAAATCTGAAAAACTCGAGGCACATTTTCATATTTCTTGTTATACCTTTCAGGACCCTATCACTAGCAAAGTTGTTGCTATTGGCAAAGGCATAAAAGGATTATGCTACCTTGTGGCTGATCCTCATGATACTTTTGTAGACCATTCTGTCCAATTCTTACAGAATTCATCCCATATGGAGAATTCTTTAGTTGATGTTAGGCATTCATGTCTTGTCACTCCAAATAATGTAGACTTGCATACTTTTCATGCAAGATTGGAGCATTCTTCAGCTTCTAAACTTTCTCAAATGACTGATTGTAAATAGTTTAATATCAATAAATTGTTTTGTGATACTTGCAAATTGTCTAAATCTCATCGAATGCCTTTTCCAAGAAGCACACATTCCTCTTCCATTATTTTTGAGCTTATTTATATGGATCTTTGGGGACCATATAGAGCTTTTAATCTTGATGGTTCAAGATATTTTCTTACTATAGTGGATGATTTTTCTCGTGCTACTTAGACCTATCTTTTGCAAAGTAAGCAGCAAGTTAGTAGTACCTTTGTTTCTTTTGTGAAATACATACAAAATCATTTTTCAACAACACCTAAGTATGTGAGGACTGACAATGGTTCTGAGTTTATTAACTCACAATGTCACCAGTTTTTAAGAGATATAGGAATTATTCATCAGAAATCAATGACCTATACCCCACAACAAAATGGCATTGTTGAGAGAAAGCATAGACACTTACTTGACACAGTTAGATCTCTCAAACTATATGCCAATTTGCCTAATCATTTTTGGGGAGAGTGTCTTTTGTCAGCCACCTATCTCATTAACAAAATGCCAACACCCATTTTGCATTGGAAAAGTCCTCATGAAATATTACTCATTTGAGAACCATAGGTTGTCTTTGCTATGCTGCTAAGGTGGATCCAAAAGGTGATAAATTCGAACCTAGAGCTCATAAATGTGTACTTATAGGATATCCTCCTGCACAAAAGGGTTATAAGTTCTTTGATCTTGAGATACAATGTGTTTTGTTAAGCAGAGATGTTATTTTTTGTGAGACTGTATTTCCTTTTAAACCTTCTTCATCTTTTCCTCATCTACCTTGTTCTGAAAGTCCTTCAGTTCATGTTTCTTCACCTATCCATACTATATCTCCTTCTTTAATTGGTTCTTCCACTGATTCTGTTGATACTTTTCGTCCTAAGCATGTCTCTCCTTCTCCTATTCATTCTTCTCCTCCTGCTACTGTCCACTTACTCACTTGGGTTATGTTCAGTCTACAAATGATTATTCCTTGTTTGTTAAGAGGGTGGGAGATCTGTTTACGGTTGTCCTCATATATGTTGACGATATTTTGATTACTGGTGATAATGATTTTGACATTGCTAGTTTGAAGACAGCTTTACATACTAAGTTCACAATTAACAACTTAGGACTTGCATGGTATTCCTTGGGTATTGAGTTGCATAGGAATGAGCAGCGTACATTTTACATCAGCAAAAGTTTATTTTGGATATTTTAACTGATGCTGGTTTGACTGGCGCTAAGCGTTGCTCTACTCCTCTTCCTCAGCATCTCAAGTTGTCTCTTATTGAGGGAGAACCTCTAGAATATCCAGAAGCTTATCGGAAAATTGTTAGCAGGTTGTTGTATTTGACCATGACTAGGCTAGATATTTCTTATGCAGTGCAACATTTGAGTCAGTTTTTGTCTGCTCCTAAGCTTCCTCATATGCAGGCTGCTACTCATGTCCTCAAATATTTGAAAGGTTCTATTTCTGCGGGACTGTTTTATCCTGTGCAATTCCAACTCAAGTTGACTGCATTTTCGGATGCAGATTAGGCCTCTTGCTTGATGTCCCACCGTTCGCTTACTGGTTATTGCATTTTCTTGGGGCATGCATTAGTTTCTTGGAAGACAAAGAAGCAATCTACTGTTTATAAGTCCTCTGCTGAAGCTGGATATCGGAGTATGGCTGCTACCACTAGTGAGCTGCTTTGGTTGTCCTATTTGCTTCAGGATTTATCCATTCCAGTTTAGGTTCCGGTTACCTTATTTTGTGACAATAAGGCTGCTTAACAAATTGCAGCTAATCCTTGTTTTCATGAGTGAACCAAACATTTGGGCATTGATTGTCGCTTCACTCGAGAAAAAATTCAAGATGGTTTTCTTCAAACTGCTTATATTCCTTCCAAACTGCAACTAGTTGATCTCATGACCAAGCCTCTTGGTCACGATTCTCACCTGCAGTTATCTTCCAAGTTGGGTCTTACTATGTTCTCAACTTGAGGGGGGGTTGTGAAGAATACTGTATCATTTTATGTTATTGTGTAATTGTGTTAGAGTTAGTTAATTAGCTTGTTAGTGATTACAATTAGTTAATTAGCTTATACCGATGTATATAAAGACATTTGTATACTGTAGCAATTTTAATGAATTGAGATATTTTCTCTCTCCAAACTCATCTCTCTTACTTTACTCTCTTATCTTACATCTCTCTCTCACGCTTCTTAAGAGAGTCAACTACTTTCTTTACAAAAAAGAAATCAAAATGAAGAAATCAAAAAATGGTAATCATTGGCATTAAAACTGTAACTTACCAACCATGTGTTGTCCAGACCTTCCGTTAAGATGTTAGGGGCTGAATTCGTTTCAGTCGTTGGGCCACTTGCCTCATTGAAGGTCTAGATGAGGGTGATTCACCTCTACTCTACAATTGCCATTTTCTTCCTTTTCCACTTTGGGACTGAACCCCTCAATGGCATCGAACTCGACCTCAAATCTTTTCATTTGGTCTACTCTTCTTCGTTGATGGAGTGAACGAATGAAGCAAGAAAAACAAGATAGCGCGAGGGTGAGACGATGAGAGAAAACGAGCAAGGAAAGAGAACAAAAGAGTCTGGAGAAAACGAAGGGTGAGACATGAGAGAGTAAAATGGATATTAAAAAAAATTATCAGCTGATTAGAGATGAAAAGCTACTATAGAAGAACTTATTTAAAATCAACTGGTTGGCTCTTTACTAAACAACCTAATTAGTTTTTTTATAAAGTCAAAAAACTAAAATGGATCAATCAACTGACACTTTCTTTCTCATATTTTGTTTCCTCTTTTGCAATTTGTTTACGGTATTGACGATACCCTTTTATCTAACACATCATGATATGGTGTGTGAATCAAATCCTCTTGATGCTACAAAAGGGTTTAGAACCATTTCTGCATGACCTCTGGCTAAAGGACGAAGGCTCTAAAACCCTAGTTAGTTCCGGACCCTTGCTATATGAAGAAATATAAGAAACTTTAATGCCTTCTTTCCTCGTTTGGGATGTGACATAATTGTGATTACTGCTTGTAAAACTGGTACGAACAGGATTGGAAGGACCATATTTTGGCTTGGCAAAAGCAGTTTCCATGTGCTATATATTCGTAAACATTCCACCCGTTCTTTCGTATCCTTAGACACCATAATCCTTCTTCAAGTATTTCTCTTCTCAAGTCTCTATACAATCCAAATGATGATGAGCAAATTAGCAACCATCCTTCGTTTTGTGCTTTTGCTTTTGTGTTTGAATTCATCTGGTAAATGTAGTTTTCGTGAAAGAACTTCAATTTCAATACTTTCATGTTAAGTTCTTTAACTAAATTATGTAAAAATTCTGCAGGACTGATGAAGGTGGCCAAGGGAGAGGTGGAACAGGGGAGAAGCTGTAAAATCTTCATCTACAGAAGCAGAACAGACTGCAAAAATCAACTTTGCATGTGATCATTTACTGAGCTGCGAAAAGATACAACCACATGGCTCTTGCTACCATCCCAACACTGCAATCAGCCATGCCTCGGTTGCAATGAACCTTTACTACCAATATATGGGCAAGCACTCATGGAACTGCGACTTTGGAAACTCTGGTCTTATCACCACCTCTGACCGCGGTAAGATCAATGATGATCATAACTCCAAAACACCATCACAAAGACAAACACAAAACTATAAGATGTCTGCAGGCTATGATAACTGCACATATGCTTCATGACTGCACTAAATCAAATCCCTGACGCTTTCAGAGGCTTTTCTGAAATTTAGATTATGCAATAGTAGTGGAAGAAGAACCTTTCATCTAAATTATGATATGTCTATGTATTCCATCATTCAATTTCCTAATTACTCATATACTTTTATGATATAAAAGATAATTTATTTAATAAATTACTAAAATAATAGCTGCGTCGGTCCGTGAGTAGAACAGTAGACATTTATGTCCAATGGGAAAAGTTCAATGACAGAGCAAGGCTCTGTGTCATCTCCTGCATTATTGCATAGTACATGAACTGGATGCCATTAACCTCTCTTTTGAAAATTAAAATGCACGTGTCAATCAATTGTATTTATTAGTTAATTTAAAATTATCAAATAATAATTATGAAATTGTAAATATAATTTGAATTAATTCATCAACCATATTGAAACCTTATTTTTCTAATATAATTAAGAGTTAATTATCAAAAAATGCCCAAATTCTTCAATTTTTTAATTATAACCTGAACTTTAAAAATTAGTAATAAAATACCTAAATTGTTTAGTTTTTTCAATTCTAGCCCAAACTTTAAAAAGTAGCAATAAAATTTCAAACTTTCAATTTTTTCAATTTTAACCCAACGTTAATATTTCCGTTAAATTTGCTGATGTGACTTGTTACATGTTTCAAAAGCCTTAACTATTATAATAAATGTTAGCAAAAATTAACACAATAAATGAAGATTAATAAAACGATGCTATTTAATCATATAATTAAAACAACATTGTTGTTTAAAAATGACCTAAATCAGATTACGCAACCCTAACTTTCTTATGTTTTGATTTCAATTTTTACCTTTATTTTCAGTTTGTTCTCTCAACGCCTTCACCTTTCGATTTTCAGATTACGCAGCCCTGACGTCCTCACAATAAGAACATTAGAAAAATGAACTAAAAACAAATAACTTATTAATGCAGTAAGTTGTAATGTAAGAGTAGTTTGGGGCGTTAGAAAAATAAATAAAAAACAAAAAGGCTGAGAGCATCAGAAGAATAACAGATAACGTCGGGCAAGAATTGAAGAAAATTAAAAGTTTGAGCATTTTATTGTTACTTTTTGAAATTTAAGCTATAATTGAAAATTTTTGAAAGTTTGAGTATTTTATTGCTACTTTTTTAAGGTTCTGACTATAATTGAAAAATTGTCGAAAATTTGAATTTTTTTGATAATTAAACTTATGATTAATTAACACAATAACAAAGCTTTAAATTATAAATTGTAGTTATTATTATTATCATTATCATTATTATTATTATTATTATTATTATTATTTATTTTGATCTATTTATCTATTTTCCCTAGTATTTTTATTTTTCCCTTAGTATTTTTATTTTTGCTCTTATTTCATTTATTTATTTATTTTTATTTTCTAATTTTATGATTTTTTTGTTTATATTTTATTTGTATTCTTTTTTATTATTTCTATTTTTATTTATACATGTGAGTCATTTGAAAATAACGTTTTTACTAGTTAAGAGTAAGGTTGCATATTAGGGGGCTTCCCTAAACCCTGTATTTCAACAAAATTTATACTGAGTGTTGTGGTTTATTTTATTACTATATTTGTAATTTTATGTTTTATGATAAAAATAAAAATTTATTATTTAAGTGATTTTCATAATAGTTATGTTTAACATTATCTAAACTATTCTAATAAATGTTAAATTTTATTAATATACAAAATATCTTAAGTAATATTTACTTAATAATTATAAAATTATCATTAAAAATCAACTGTTCAATCACGTTTATAAAAAAACTTTAAATCTTCAAAATTTTCTATTTAACTTATTAATTAATTATTCGATTTTTTTAAATTAATAAAAATTTTAAATTAAAATAAATAAATTAAATTTTATTTAATAATTTTTAAATTAAAATTTAGATTTTTCGATACTTAATTATAATATTTTAAATTATTTAATTTTGTTTAATTTTTAATAAACTTTCTTTTTTAATTTAAATTTTTTATTTTACCTATTTATCTTTCGCAAGACCGTTCCAAAATGCACAAAATTCCTCGCTTCTCCACGTGGGCCCCCACGAGTTCCATCTCTCCTTCCAAAATCACGCGTGCTCTGTCATCCAACGGTCAGCGTCTCATCCGCATAACACGGGATTGTTTCTCGACGGCCCAGATTATCGGTATTTGACACTTACGTTTGTCAGAAAATTGCACACCTTCCCACCATTAAAGAAAAAACAACCACCATTAAAGAAGTCTTATTAATGATAGCTTTCACTCACAAGTCACAAGCGTCAGTTACATTTCGTTGAATCCTTAGGTTTGTGGTTGTTTAAAGTTCTTATGATTTTGTATTGCACGTATATGTAATTGTTTATATGTGTCTTTTGGGTTTTTCAGATATCTTGAACTTTTGGTTTTGTTGTGCTTTGATGCTGTTAGACTTCTTTGTGTTTGTGTTTCAGGTTGTCAAGTTGAGAACTTTTCTTAAGTTGGCTCTCGTATGTTGATTCGTTGGTGTTAATGGACTTCTTTAATACTTTTTTTTTATCTGCTTGATGTATGTCCTGTTTCTTTTATGGTTACGGAGTTGGAATGAAGTTTCGTTTTTGATTTCTGGTTTTGGAGTTGAAGTTTGTTTCTTGTATGGTGAAGGGCATGCTTCTCAGGCTCCAAAGTTGAGGAAGTGGTTTGTGTTTGTCTGTATATTTGTTGTGTTCTTGATGACCATTAAGCAGCTTTGGTGGGTACCGACCATGGCATTTCTGCTTGTATTCATTTTGGTGTCATGTTATTTATTTTATCGTCTTTTTGTTTTTGTTCTTATTTTCAGTTCAGACTGATTTGATGTGATTTAAAAGAAATTGGGATTGAAGAAGAAGAAGAGCAACATGCCCTGGGATTCCTCTCCCTTGGATTACAGCAGGAAATGCGTCCGTTTGGTGGTCTTCGTTCTTGTCATCCTGTAATTGAGTTCGGTAAGTCTCTCTTTCTATTAGTATTTTCTGTTTCATGAGTTGTTCCTCCTACATGTTTATATGTACGAGTTCTTGGTGATATCCCTTTAACGCTATGGGTGTATATGTTGTTTTTCTTTTCTGTTTAGGTTTTGATCTTTCCAGGTGAGGTTGATAAGTGGGTGGGTTGTCTTTTATCCTATTAATCATTGTTCATGAAGGTCTAAATTTAATGCTGGGAATTTGTTTCTACTCCTTGTGGTTTACTTCCGCTCATTCTTGTTTTTCCAGGGGGGGTTCGTTGTGGTCTTGGAGTAACTTCTGGGTTGATTGTGATTCAAAAGCGGCTTGAGGAGTGAGAATGTACATTGCATTGTCCATAAAGAGATACAGAGCTGTTAATGAAATAGGGAAGGTTAAAATGAGCGTCGGGGTTCCTGGACATTGCCAAGTGATGCAATTTTGTCAGGTATAAGTATCGTCCTCTTTTCCAGGACAGGAAAGTGGACATTCACTCTTGCTCCTATTGCTATTGTTTGTATATGGATGTATTGTCATTGCTAGTGATGATTCAAGAGTTCAATAATATCTACTTATGATTCTTCTAGCACTAAGGCATTTTGTTCTCAATGGTGCCTTCCTAAGAATTCACAGGGGTTTCCATTTTATCTTGCAGGCTGAGTATTTCCGTCAGTTGCTTAAACCTGTTACGTAGTTAGTGTTTCAGAACAGACTGGGTTATTTGGAGTTGGGAGGACTGGTTTTTGGTTATGTTCATACCTTTGAAGGCAGTTTACTTAGCTATTTGGCCAGGATGGCAAAAAACTGATTTAGCTGATTTTCTGGAAGTCCAAGATCGACAGTGAAGTAAGAATTATCAACTCAAGTGCAATAAGCCTTATTTTTCTTCTGAACTTTTAGTTTGATAGACAAGCTGAGATGCAGAGTGACCGAACATTTTACACCCGAAACTCACAGCCTCAATGTGAAAATCAAATGGGGAATGCTTATATGCATTTTCCCTCATCGTCTTCCTTCCCTGCAGATTTAACACCTCCTGCAGGACACTCAACTCCCTTACATGGCCTTGCGAGTCAACCTTCCGAGGTTTTGCCAAGGAATCTCATTATATTTGATCAGAACACTCATCAAAGCCAGATTATGTTCCATCCTGCAATGGGCCGAACATTCGGTGGTCCTGCCACCGAAGTTAATCCGTGTTATATCCAAGGGAATTTTCAGACAGATGTCAATCTTGTGGAGAGAGAAATGGTGTTACTGAAAGAGGATTCAGACGATATTGATGCGTTGCTAAGCTTGGAAGACGAGGAGGAAGATGATTATGAGGAGGAAGAGGTTAGCACTGCACGGACTTATGGAAGTAATTCTCCTGATTCTTACTCGACTGGTGGTTCTAAACCCTTGAAGAATGAATCTTCTTCCTACAAGTCCTGTGGAGGTGGTACCAGCTCTAAAGGTGAAAGGAAACGGCAGAAAATGAAAATGATGGTGAAGGAATTGAGAAGTATGGTACCCGGCGGGGACCAGATGAATACTGTTACTATTTTGGATGAGGCTGTTAGATACCTCAAGTCTCTTAAATTTGAAGTCAAGAAGCTTGGAGTTGGAAATTCCAAGAACTAATTAAGCTTGAATCCAAGCCATTGACCTCCATTTTCTAACCACGACCATGATGGAGTTGCTGTTTGCTTGTTGGATCGTAGTCTTTACAATATCTGCTGCGGTGTTGAATAAGAAGTGTTCAGATTTTACTTGCAAACTATTCTGACAGGCTTGCTACTTCTTGAGTTGATTTGGCAGTGCTGGACACTAGCCCCGTGCTTATTGCTTGATATGCTTCGTTTGTAACCTAGTCATCTTCCTATCTTGTTGAGGCTCGTATTTCATAAATGATAATAGATCCTAGTTGTATGATGCTTCCTAAGATGTGTGGCCGGAAAAGTTGGCGTTCTTAGTATCTCGTGAATGCTTAATGGCTATTTACTTATTTCATGTCTGATGCAGTCCCAACTTATTTCATTTCGTATGGTCCAAGTTTAGTATCCTTTTGAAGCGAGGAAAGTGGTTTCTGTACCGCCCCCATTACTTTATGTGAGTGAGCATGACTTCTACCCAAATCTCTGCCACTTAGTAATAAAGTTTGAGCCTTTTCATACTACCGGACGCGGATGTCGCTATCATGCATGAATGGTGCTTTTCTTCTTATCACCACGTGCTTCTGCTGAAAGTGGTGACAGTGGAGCACAACCAAGCCCTTGACTAGCTACTTCCCATCCTTTCTAAGGCTCATGAGCAAGCAACCAAACAACAAGAGCCCAACTTTCTCAAGTTGCATATTTTCAGGATCTTCTGGTACCATTAGTGCTGTATTTCTGGGATTTTCAAAAGCATACTATGTGGTAATTACAGAATGGTTTGGGTGATTTCATTGAAGCACCTAGATCATCTCCTTCTATGAGTGCACCCGCCTAAAATCTTGGATCATAATGGAGTAAAACTAAATGATGGCTAGCACAAACCAAGAAGTTGACTTTGAGAATGTTTTGCGGAAACAAGCTGAATATATCCAGCTAACAGATGCTTAAAGAAAAGTCTAGTTTCAGCATCATAATTCCTTTGTCTTGTGAAATTCCAAACGATCGGGTATGGTCTCCATACCTATCATTCTTCTTTGTCTTTATCCTAAAAGACGGGAGAACAAAGACACTGTCTCAAAATACTTCGTAGCAACCGCCAGCCAGGTCTGACAAGGCAACGGGTCAATGGTAAAAGGTGTTTAAGTAGCAGAAACAACAAACAAGTTTACTGAAGAACTCTCTTATTACGAAATATGCATGTGATGATCACATTTACATAAAATGACTCGACTGCCTTTCATCTAATAGCTAGAGTTTAAAGAAAATTTGAAACCCTACTTAATTATTGGAAGCTAGCTAGAAAAACCTTACTAAAAAAGAAAGAGAAGAACTAGACTAACAAGGAAGGATTTCAACGGGGAGAGAAACAAGATCATCCCCAATAACTATAGTGTGAGTGCCGGCGGCCAAAATCCTGTAGGCACTAAAGTCTATCAACTGAAAGCTCTTGCAAACATTAATATCGAATTCTACTGTAGCAGATTCTCCAGCTTTAATGAAAACTCTTCTAAATGCAATAAGTTCTTTGATGGGAGCTTCGGCAATTCCTTCTGGGGGCTTGTGGTAAACCATCACTACTTCACTTCCATCGTATGATCCCACGTTTTGTACAGAAACTTTGATCTTGACAGTTTCGTGACAACTTAAATGTTCATTGATCACAACTCCAGGGCATTCAGGTTTGTCTACTCCGCACTTATATTCTAAGTCCTGGTAACAGGGTTGGAATTTTTCCAACTTTACATGCACAGAACATGGTTCCGTTAGCAAACTGTAATTGAACTTAGTGTAACTCAGTCCATAACCAAAGGGATAGACTGTTGAACCATTGAAGAATTTGTAGGTTCGTCCCGGATACCCTAACTCATCAACTGGCCTCAATCGCATGGCTGTAATAGGTATCATATCAACGTAGCTATTTTCATACCAGGTAAGCGGAAGCCTTCCACCTGAAATGCAAATAAACATGAAAGTTAAGATTAAAGCAAGAAATGTATATGCATGTATCACTGACTAATCACAAGCAGTAACCTGGATTATATTTGCCAAAGATGACATCTGCTATAGCGGCACCACCTTCTTCTCCAGGATATCCAGCCCATATAATAGCTTTAATGTTAGGGTGGTTCTTAGCAAAAGTGATGTCTAGCCCTCCTGCAGAGAAGAGAACAAGAATTACAGGGCCTTTGCAAGAATCGGCAATCTGTTTGATAAGTTTTGGTTGGAAATTAGGTAGGAGAAGGTTGGATCTGTCCCTGCTCTCTGCCTCGATTGATAAATCAATGCCCATCACTAAAATGGTTGCATCGTGCCCGTTCATAATCTTCAAAGCTGGGGGGAAGAGGTTTGCATCGCCGCAATTTACATCCCAGCATCCCAACGCAGATTCCACACTCGCGTATCGACTCAAACCTTCAAAAGGAGTTGTGTAACGACATGGTGTCCCTTCATAGTTGCCAAGCATTGTTCTTGTAGCATTCACAAATTGTCCAATCAGTGCAATGCTTTTGCATGTATCGGTCTTCAGTGGCAAAGTTTGATCATCGTTTTTAAGAAGGACAATTCCCTCTCTTGCTGCTTCGGTAGCTAGCTCTATACTTTCTGCAGTGCATATGTCTTTTTTCCCAAGACACTCGTACTGTGGACTTCCATCAAAGAAGCCCAACCTCATGAGCACAACGTAGAGATAAGTCAAAGAAGTGTCTATGGTTTCCTCCCTAACTTTCCCTTGTCTTACTGAACTTTCAGTTGATGAGGGATAGAACTTTCCACAGTCCAAATCCAAACCTGTTAATAAACAAAGAAAGAAAATTCATCAGAAGTATTCATTCCATTAACATCCAAACAAATGAATTCACTTACCTGCTTTGAGTGTTTGCGCAACTGCATCCTCTGGTGCGTCACCTAGCCAGTGCTGGGCATGGAGCATGACTTCAATGGAGTCACAGTCAGATACTATATATCTGATGATTAAGAAGAAGCATAGTTCAACATACTGGCATGCTGCAAAGTCAATACAATAAAATCATATATAAAAATAAATAATCATTACCCATGTAAATTCCAATCTCTTCGAACGGTTTGGTTTAAGAGTTTAGGGTCAGCACATGATGGTATTCCGTTCACTTTATTATAAGAGCACATAACACTGCTCACGTCGCCATCCTTCACGCACATTTCGAAAGGTCGAAGGAAGGTTTCAACCATATCTCGTTCTTGGACCCTAGCATCAAAGTCATATCGTTGGACTCCTTTCCAGTTGTCGACATCATAGGCAGCGTAGTGCTTGCAACATGATGAAACTTTGAGAGGTCTGGTGTTCAAATCTTGATGTTCCTCAGTTCCTTCAACATCTTGAAGCCCTCTGACGTAGTTTGTTGCGTAGGTTCCAACGACAAATGGATCTTCACCAGGCGTTTCAAGGGCCCTTCCCCATCTGGGATCTCTCACTACATTGATGTTAGGACTCCAAAACGTTAGTCCAGCACGTCCGAGGTTATACATAGCCCTTGCTTCTGTTGAAACAACCTGCAAAACGGTATAATTTAAAATTAGAAAAGGTATTTAGAGAGCATATGAAATCAAAGACTGGAAACTCATATTACCTCTCCAATGTTTTTCCATAATGATTCGTTAAATGCAGCTGCGGTGAGGATTACTGGGGGGAAGCTTGTTGCTCCGGGAACGACAGAATCGAAGAAAGTTCCTGGACCTACATAGGACACACCATGAAGAGCCTCCGACCACCATTCATATCTAGGTAGCCCTAATCTCGTAACCCCTTCCGCAGTGTTTCCAAGTTGATTGACCTTTTCTTTCAGTGTCATATGCTTGACCAAATTCCTGGCCCTAACCTCAAAGGGAAGGGACGAGTCACAGAATGGAAACTGTGCTATATTCAATCCCAGGAGAGCATACCTCTTGGGATCACAAACATACGTGAAATTTGAACCTGTAGGTGTTGCAAAATCCTGTCTGGCTTCAATAGTTGAATAAAGCAAGAAAACAGTGAAGAGATAGACGAAGGTCGTGGTAATGGATGCAGCCATTTTTGCCATGGCCGGTGTTTGATTATTTCTGATTATTGAAGGCATGCAGTACACACATGCACACCCTGCTTTTTATAGAGTGCATATACGACTATCTTTGTTTTTGTTATTATCTTCGAAATCTAGACTATCCCATTACGATCTTTCTGATTGTATTACGACTATCTTTCGTTTTTGATATCATCTATGAAATCTGGACTATCCCAGTTATGATCTTTCTGATTTTCAATCTTCATGCATCATTATTCATATATGTATACCATTAGATAGCTATCTTGTGTTTCAATTTCAAACATAAGATAACATTAAGCGGATCCATGTCTTTTCATAATCATTAAGGTCTATTCTTATTAGAATCTCAACCAAAAAATCAATCTGAACTAAGTTCCATCTTTACTTTCCAATATAAATATATGATATTAACGTTAGGATCAATGGAAACGACCTCTTTCCAGTTCTGCTCGATCTTCTTTTCAATCAACCTTTCAAATATGCTTCTTGTACAGAATCTCTTCGCTTTATTTTAATTTAAAACAATTAATTACAACTATAATTACTAATCACTTTAATTTAATTTTAAAAACTTATATTTGCCAAACTAATTACTAATTTCTATAGATTATTTAATATTTTATATTAATGACGCTAAATATTTGATAATCACTAAGGGGATGTTTGTTTCCATTTTTTTTATTTTCTGTTTCTGTTTTTAAATTCAGTAAAAAATCTTATTTATTTGAGTTTTTAGTTTCTATTTTTACTTTTAATTTCTTCCGATTTTCAAAAATTGTGAAAATCATAAAAAGTGGTTTTTGTTTCCTATTTTTTTCGTAATCTGACTTACTATCATTTAAATATATATTGTTTAATTTTTAATTTTTAATAAAAATTATGAATAATTTAATTCAACATTATATTTATATATTTAATAAATTAAAATTAATTATCAATAAAATTATGAATATTTAATTTTATTTAATTTTATAATTAAATTATATATAATTAAATTTAAAATATATAAATATTCAAATAAATTTTGATTTAATAATTAAAATATATTTCAAATAAATATTATTTTTCAAATAAATTTTTAATTTTTAAATTATTTATTTTATTAAAATAACATAATTTTATTAATAGTTTGTTAATAAATATTAAATAAATTTAGTTAATTAAAAATAATTTATCTTTAAGTTTTATATAAAGTGTAATTATTATCAGTGATAAAAATACAACTACATTAATATTAACAACTTAACAGATTTTTGTTTTTATTTAAAAGAAAAATAAAAACAAAAAACTGAAAACTGCAACAGATGAGCATAAGTAAAACCAAACGGCTCCTATTTTAATTATTATTGGTATATATCAATTTAATCATAATTCCTGCTAAGTATATATTGTAATAATAGTTGTTAAAAATTATATTAAAAATATTTGGGTGTTTCAACCTTTAAACACATCTTATATTTGTCATATTTATTATAATTATAGTTAATATTTATTATTTGAAAATCTTATAAATCATATAATATAATAAAAGTAACTCCAATTTTTATAGTATAGAAGGATAAACAAGATCGGGTTTAATTATAAAATATAGCACATCTTTCAAGCTGAATTATCATGTAAGAACATATAATTAGTCATTGTTCTTAGTTTATTTGTATTATTAAATGACTTTGAATGTATAGAGAACGGTTTTAAAACTATTTCATATATATAATATTATAAATTCATGGATCTTGAACTATTTAATATATTTCTATTCATGATTTAGTCAAAATATATTAAATTCTCTTTTTTAAATTCATTTTCAAACAAAAAATTAATTATATCATATCTGAATCACCATCAGAGCACAGGCGTATTCCTAATATATAACAACAACAACAACAATATTCCAATAAGTTTGCAACATTACTCTTTATTAATTAATAAAGAGATTGCTTCTAATATATAACTAAAGTAGAATTAATTATATAAAAATGTAGCAAGTGATAGTCTACAATAAGTGATTAGTGTTTAAGACAGCTCTTAAGATACAATAGGAAATACAATATTACCAATTGATTTGTAACCTAATTGCTTGACAAAATGTTTTATTTATAATATATAGACAAACAAACACACACACATATATATATATATATATGTGTGTGTATAGATCATTTGGACTGAGAACCCATGCGATCCAATTAGAAGATAGTGATCCACTTCTACGAAATGCTTCAACTGTGTTGTTTGATGGGTTTAGAGTCCAGTGCAAAAAAAGAGCTCAAAACAGGAAGGCTAGCACAAGCTGGGTTTATACTCCAGTGCACGAAAAAGCCGAAAACAACCCATCAAACACATCAACTTTTCGCAGAAATGGATCACTGTCTTCTAACTGGATCGCATGGGGCTGGAGACACTATAGCTTCTACAGTCTTGTGCTAGGGATGGAATGGAACACATGAGGAGATTACTAGGACGCAAGAAAGTAACAATAGCTGTATACTTCGGTCCATGGTATTTTAGACCAACAGAAACAACCAAAGTTTCAGAGATATGCGCACAGAAATATGATCACTTCAAGTGAGACAAGTTTTCGGTATCTGGTAAGTCCCAAAATGAATCTGTGACCTGTTTCCCTGAGTTGGGGGTTCATTTTCTCTTGCTGGAGATGGTAGAACAATGAATCGAGAAGCTTGATATGAATAGATCAGATGCCAAGAAAACAAAAGTCTGAAAAGTAATAATCAAACACAGAACAGTAGGCTCTTTCATTGTCTTCCAAGATATATGCATTCAATATTACTACGCTTTTCCACAACTTAAGGCATAAGCATTTATTATGGCAAGAACAATCAAAGAAACAAGCTAGACTTTTTGTTTTGCCGTTAAAGCTCAAGTCTTGAGCATTTGTTTTCACTTGACAGAGAATGGTTTTCTGAAATTAAAAGCTACATTGAGATTAACTTCATCATTTATATGGTAAAAGCAATCTCATCAATCGTGCGGCGAGATCTGAAAAGTCTGATAATACACAACTTTATTCCTATTTTAATTAGAACAATTTGATACACAAAATCTACAAAAGTACATTTGTATATTTTTTATATAAAAAGCTACGAACGTATTTACAAATGTTTTCAATCTTTTAAAAATTATATTTAAAATTTAAAAGATGTAACTGATATTAGACCGTCACAAAAGCAGATAAAGATTAAATAAAAGTAAATAGGAGATAATCGAAAGAAATTGTACCTAATTTGAATTTTAATTGAAAATAGTGTTAAATAAATATTAATTAACTTATTTTGATTTTAAAAAACTTATTATTTTATATAAATTAACCGATTAATTATTTTTAGCAACAAGAACTATTAAAATAAATTGAACTAAAAATTTAAAAATTGAACCGAAAATTGAAAAGTAAAAAAGGGTTGGTTATTATCTCAAGGTATGTTCAATTCTCCTTTCTATCCAAATACTTAAACCATCCAAAGCAAACCCAATTTATGCGGATTGGTTTGGTTTAAATTGTTGTATGAAATTATAATATCAATGATTAAAAAACCACTCAGCTTTTTTATTCATAAAAACTTTGACCTGTCTCATTTTTTGGTTTGATTTATTTTAATATTTTTTTGTTAAAAACTGATCAATTTATTTATTAATCAATCAATTTTTATTAATTAACAAGTTCTTATAAATTAAAATAAATTAATTAATCTTCATTTAATAATCTCTTTTCGATGGACAAGGACAATTTTTTCGTTTATATTTTAAATTCTTTTATTTTATTAAATTTTTAACCACTTCTATAACTTTCTGTCTATATTACTCTCTCCCATTTAAAGATTTATGATAAAAACTTTGCTTCATAGGAAACTTTTAGTAAAAAATTTAATAGATAACAATTTTTCTAAGTAATTTATGAATTAGTTAAGGCGCCAACCATATCAAATATGTCATGCAATCTACTGAAAATGACTAACATGGAAAAAATGACAACTTAAGATATTGAATCCATAATCATGATAGTTAGTATATATACATACATACCATTACCAAACAAGAAGAAACCAGGAAAGCGTTGCTTTCATAACAAACCAAGAAGTGTTCAACAATGGCAAGCAAGAAAACAAGAGGAAGACAAAAGATTGAGATGAAAGAAATTGAAAAGGAAGATGATAAGCTGATTACTTTCTCCAAGCGCAGATCTGGAATCTATAAAAAGGCCAGTGAGTTGGTCACCTTAACAGGGGCTGAAGTTGCC